>JAODLL010052380.1:0-19153 GCA_026546735.1 Forbesichthys agassizii
ATATTATTTTAATTAATTTTTTTTTTTTTTATATTGTATTGTTTTTACTAATTTTGTATTGTTTTTAATGACGTTGTAGTGTGAAGCACTTTGTGTTCCATGAATTTGTATGAAAAGTGCTATATAAATAAATATTGATTGATTGATTGAATCAAATTTCTCTCTTGTCAAGTAAGCAGGTCTTGACTGTTTGCCAGCGCTGTGTCCCAGACTTTACGGTAAGTAAAGGCTAGGCTCTGGGAGACTAGCTGAACCCCTGCTCCTTGACTGCAGATGCTCCATGACCTGAATGCATAAAGGTCTGCAATGTGCCTGCTGACCACCAGAGGCAGTGATGCCTTAATCTCCTGTATTTCCACTTTGTCTTCCTAAGAATAAATCTGCAGCTCAAAAATTGAGAATGCCGTGGGATCTGCTTAACCTGTCACCAATTTAAGGGCCCTGTGGGAGAAACAGACAAGCTAAGAAAGGCCATCTGTTTCTGCACCGAGTAGGCTGATCAGTAAACCTCAATGTAACACCACAGCATTACAGTAGCCTAGATAAGATCGCAAAAAACATTTTATGCACAACAGAGCTCCCCAACTGCTCCAAATGCTATAACATATTCAAACTACAGATGTGTTTTACAGATTTGTTCTACAAATATTTCTTATTTGATATTCGGCGATAATACACATTATTAATTAATGTGTAGGCTTAGGCTGTACATATCAGCCATATGTGGTAGCCAACACAAACTATTGATTATTCTCGCGCAGCATGCCAAAAACAGAAAGACGAACAAAAAGCCTATTGGATAATGTAGTAGGTTACTGCTTTTGAAAATACAAAAATGTTATAAAGCAAAGCTGAAACATTCATTAAGTCTACCGTTCTATATAGGCCTTTCATTAGCCTACAATATAATCCGGGAACGAGAGACAATCACTATTGTAGCCTAATGCCGCATAAGAAAAACGATGGTCATTGAGAAATCCAAAGGCCGTTTACTTCCCGAAATGTAAGATCCGCCCACTTCGCCATTCCATTTGTTTATAGACAGTTGAAAATTCCAATGGCTGAACAAGAAAAAGACTGACATCGCAAATGCCCGCCCTGCGAGGAGGAGGAGGGTGTGCATCAAGGCACATTTTCAGCACCCAGGAGCTATCCCTTCCTCGTGAGCCGCGTCCAACCACTCACGGTAAGAACGACAATAATGGAATAATGGAACAGACACGACACACTCAAAAACTCTGTGGCAAATTAATAGATAGTAGGTTACTAGGCTATTATTCAGGTGTTTCTCTTTTATTCTTCCCTGTGGTGTCAGGGAAGCTAGATACATTTTACACCGATCACCATACCTTGAATAGGAAATGAGCGATGAAAACATAGTATTATCATGCGGATTGAATGGTGCATCTCTCGGGACCTGTTGAATGCAGTGAAATCCGTGCATTGCATTTAGCTGAAAGAGACTCATGTTGGACATTTCATGAACTGTACAGGCCATGAGATGTATGCTGTATTGTTGATAGGGTGCCATGCAGGTAGTAAGTAGCCTTCAGTCTAATAGAAGTGTCGTGTATGCCTTGTTTACGAGTTACGACTAATATTTTATTGTATTTTACAATTTGCCAAAGTCGTTTCAGCGTTAATCAGTCAGTGTTTATTTATCCACAAATAACCATCCAATGTAGACTACTTTTTGTGATCAGAGGTAGAACTAATGCAGCCTACCACTAACTTGTCGACGCACCTGAAATGATAAAGCTATGATAATCTAATTATAAAATAATCGCACATGCCACCACAGTACCTAGCAACACATGTATCTTACAGTGTATCCTTTCAGGAATCAAGTAATAGGCCTATTAGTGAAAATGCAATACAAGTT
The DNA here is from genome assembly GCA_026546735.1 of Forbesichthys agassizii. Lineage (NCBI taxonomy): Eukaryota > Metazoa > Chordata > Actinopteri > Percopsiformes > Amblyopsidae > Forbesichthys > Forbesichthys agassizii. The sequence continues at coordinate 1,883 of JAODLL010052380.1, forward strand.
ATTGAGTCACATAATTCATGTTTGTTTTATGTATTTGTATTGTAGCCTATGTTCAGGCTATCTGCAGAAGCACATAAAACCATAATTTTAATGTGTGAGTTTTGAGTGAAATTAATAAATTAAAGGGTGGGACTACATACTACTATATGTAATACCATAATATTATGCATTTGTAATTTCAGGTATACTGTATTCAAAAACAATAAACACAGTATTGGCAGACTTGTGGAAAATGAATGTTTTACCACAAAGTTGTGCAACAGGTGAGGCTATAGCCCACCATAATACAAATCCTACAGCTATAGCTGCACTTTTCCTAGTCTTCAGTGTTCAGATTGGATAAGTAGGCTACATGTTAGGGCCCCACATGGCAAGATATAGCAAGGACCCACACGAGGACATGAATAATGTACTCACATTGTAATTTGTATATTCAACAAAAAATTATATTGATACATGTTGTTAGATATACTGTATTTCTTATTTGTGAACATACTCTTCTAGGCTCTGTTATAGCCGCAGCATCTGTGCTGTCTGCAGATATTTATATTACATTATGTTTAGTATGTTTGCAAATATTTCTGCATATTGATATTGACAAATAGCATGTAACAAAACTGCATGGCTATTAAATATAAATGATTGAATGCCACAGTAATGAGACCAAGTCCATATCCGGGCTTGACCTTTGACCCTATTTTGAATGTGGTATCTGTATCATAACTATAGCGTAAATATGTTTAATTTTGAAACAAATGTTTTTCATGGTGTAAATGCAACTTAGAATTCAGCTAAGCTATCCTCCAAATGAACTATAAATAGTTTTCCAGTATTAATCAGTGGCCATGTTCAGTTCAATTCAACTTCATTGTCATCAACACAATGTGCAGGCACAATATCACATCTGTTATTTAGGAATGCAGTGATCCTGCATGTATCACTGATTACAGCCGCCCAAACACGCCACACACCCCTTTCACTTATACGTCCTCCATTCTACTCTTAACTTCAATCTCTGCTTTGTTTCTCTGTCTCAATCTCCATGGCAACGGAAGCTAAGTGGACTCTCTCTCATGCAAAGTCTGGTGTAATGTGTGTGCTAGGCATATGCATGTGTGTGTGTGTTTGTCTCCTTGGGTCACCTCTATACTGTATATTTGCGAGCCATTATCTATCTCCCACAAGCATGGACACACAGACAAAACAACATATACAAACAAACACTCAGTCGGTTTTCTAGAATTGATGACTATTTGACTTCTAAGTCTAATGCTTTTTAATCAATTCAGTTAGCTTTATTAGCATGACAGTTATTACTACAGTATTGCCACTACTCAACATTAACATCAGTATGATGATGAGAAAGACCAGCTTTTTTGCCTGTTATTTCAATGCTCAGCAACTCTTGGACCTTGTCAAAGTAGTGTAATGCACGTGTATTACTAAATACTTAAGTACATTCATGCTTAACCCTCACTTTTTTCTAATGTCTTCCATTATGTCTCAGAAACATTTATCCACAGATCATTCTCATATCTCTACTGGTCATATGTATTCTCAAAATAAGTTATTTTGTAAAATCGATAAAATGTTTGTAGTTTTTCATTAAATATTTAAATGAAAAGCATCATGAATTAGATTTTGCACACATTTTCAACACCAAGTTAGCTATATTTCCATCCTGTTTTAAAAATTAAGGTGAAGGTGCTTTTATTGTCACATACACATACATGTAGTGAAATGCGTTCTCTGCATATAGCCCATCCCTCAAGGGAGCAGTGGGCAGCCGCTGTGCAGCGCCCAGTGGAAGTGAAAGAAGCTGTTAGTTTTCACTTTCAAGGTTTAACAGAAGTTCGGTATTGCTTTAACATGTTTTATTGTTTCATTGAATGGATGTTGGAATCTGTGTCATTGAAGAGAACAACAGGGTGTTGTGGTAATCCAGTAATCAGTTATCCATTAGCACATGGGAGAGGTCCTAACAATTGTTGTATAGCCTATAGGCTACAATTGCTAATGCTTTTTCCTGCAGCATTAATGACGATACAAGGATTATCATATCCATTACATATTATTATCGTTATTTATGTTTATCACGTTTCTTAGCTGCATGTAAATATATTCACATTGAGGTCTTTTTATGATTTATATGTTCATAGATTAACAAGAGCTAAGTGATGTTGGCAGCTATAAAGGTTTAGGGAAAATATTCTTGTATTTGAGACATATGCCCTATGATATGACTGTATGTGTAATTGGAATAGCCAGTGCTGCTGTTGCCAAGATACAGGCAGGAGTTTATCTGTCGCTCCTGACAACAGCTATGCTGTCACCATCAGAACCACAGACATGCACATGTATACAGTAAAGTATGCAGGAAAATTAAGAACATTTGTGTTTGGTACATTATTTCTTTGTTGTAACAATGCTGATTGGCAATACATTTTTGGGAAGCCTGATTATTTCCCCTTTAAATAATGCCACATTTTTAAGGAACGTGCATTTGGGATGAGCAGCAGAGCTGAGTGGGTTGCGGCCATGAAAAATCAGCCAAATCTTCTCTGACGATGCCAAACAGATTTACTTCACTGTTAACTCTTGTTTGATGTTTGGTGGATTGGATGATTGAAGTCTGAAGTAACATATTGGCAATTTAACAATGTATTAATTTAACAAATAGGAGCATCGGTAGCGTGTGGAAAAGCCATACACATCCGCAACAGCCTCATGCTGGTCACCAGCCTGGTCACACACTGCTGTGGGATGGCACCTCATTCATCAGCCAACATGGTTGGTTACTCTGGTACAGACCGCACGCCCAAGCTGGTCACACAACTGCTAAATGGGGTTGAGGTCAGGAGTGCTGGCAGGCCATTTCATCCTCTCCACTCCCAAATTCTGGCCCCGCTCTGGAGGATAGAGTTTGGTCCCAGAATGTGGAGATATGGATTGCAGCTGGTTGTAGAATTTCATCTCAATATCTACCTCCAATGGTGGAAAGCCTTTTTCCAGTGAGGAAGATGGCGGCCCACACATCACACTGCCTCCACCAAAAGATGTTCCTCTATCGATGAAGCAGTCAGCAAAGTGTTCTCCACGTCTTCTCCACACGTTGACCCTACGATCCAAAATCCGTAGGCAGAATCTGGATTCATTGCTGAACATGATGTTTCTCCACATGTTCAGGTTCCAGCGCACATGTTGCCAACACCAGGGCAAGCGGGCCTGGTGGTGAAGGCCAGTCATGGCAGGCCTCCTGCCAGCCCTAGACCGGAGATTGGCTTTGTGCAGTCTGTTCCCAGTTGTCTGGGCAGAGAGCCGTTGGCCGTATCGTCCTGCAAGCCTTGACTGCTAGTCTGTAGTAGACTGCCTACGGTTCCTATGTGCTGACAGGATGAGGAAAGTCTTCTTGGGACGTCCCTCGTTAAATGGAGCTCGGCCAGAAGATCAAAACAAGAGTCACTAGCAACAGCAAAGAAAAGCTGTTTGGCATTGTCAGAGAAGATTTGGCAAATCTTTTATGGGCAAATGCATGTTCGTGACAAATGTGGCCCCAATTACAGTAAAAGGGGACTAACCAGGCCTCCCAATGGTATACGATGTATTGCCAATAAGCATTATTACAACAAAGAAATCATGTACCAAACACAAATGTCCTTACTTTTTGTTCATATACCGTATATTGGATGATATTCTCGTCCTTGTTCATAAAGCATCTATTGTCTCTTGTGTGTTTTCTATATATTTCCAGGTTAGCATGTCCCAAGTGAAGCAGGTGGGCCTGTTGGCAGCAGGCTGTCAGCCCTGGAATAAAGATGTGTGTGCAGCCAGTGGTGATCGCTTTGCCTACTGTGCTACTCTGGCCATATACATCTACCAGGTAAAGTGTGTGTGTAGGTGTGTGTGTGCGTGCGTGCGCACGAGCGCTTTTTGCCTCAGTTTGAACAAATTCAAGTTATTTCCATGATTCTCTGACTTGCTGCCCTTCTATTGTATTTTCTCTGGTTCCCTTTGGCTCTCTGTGGATCCCAGTTGGACCAGCAGTACAATGAATTTAAGTTGAGGTCGATCATGTCAGAACATAAAAAGACTATAACTGCCATCAGCTGGTGTCCAGACAACCCTGATCTGTTTGCATCAGCCTCCGCTGATAACCTGCTCATCATATGGAATGTTGCCGAACAAAAGGCTGTAGCTCGACTGGACAACACTAAAGGTTAGTGCAAATTCCTATTTACTATTTCACACTAATCAGGGACGCTATATATGCCCATCCCTATGTCTTATCTTCATTGAACGGTTTGCTGCTGCTACTATGCCCTGAAATGTTAACATGAATGGAATAACTCTACCATCTTCTTTAATACTAATATAAAACAAGTTTATGAGAACTTTTATTATATGATAACAAAAATCTGAACTTGTGTGTTTAAAAATGTTCACAGAAATTCACAGAAAACAATGTTCTCAAATGTGTAAATTAATATTTACATAAATACATCAACATACTCGATGTAACATTTTATTTCCTTCTAATTTTGACATGTTTCTGATTTAGTTGGGAACTCAGTAAAATCTCTTGTCACAGTGAACGTATCTTCTCACCTCATCTCTTCTTTCTCAGGTATTCCTGCCTCGGTCAGCTGGTGTTGGAACTCAACAGACGGCATAGCCTTTGTATCTCACCGTGGACCTTTGTACATCTGGGTGTATGGTGGCTCTGAGTCCGGTGTCACAGTGCACAAAGAAGCCCACTCGTTCCTCTCAGACATTTGTCTCTTCAGGTGGCACCCCACCAAGCGGGCCAAGCTGGTGTTTGGCCACACGGATGGAAGCCTGTCTATATTTCAGCCTGGTACGGAGGAACACATTGAGAATTAAGCAGAGAAATGTAGAGCAATATACGACTGATGTCCTTATGCAGTCATTGAATAAAGATAACAGTTAATCTTTTCAAATATTCTGTTAAATGGCAAATAACTGCATCAAGACAAACATACTGATGTACCCCTGCCCTTCCTCTCTATAGGGTGTAAGAGCCAGAAGCATGTGTTGCGTCCAGAATCTTTAGAAGGGACAGATGAAGAAGACCCCATTACAGCTCTAGAATGGGACCCACTGTCAACTGACTATTTATTGGGTACAACACAGCACAAACCACATTATGAAGGCTGTGTTAGAGATATGATAGATATAAGCAATAGATAATAACTTAACAACTACTACTACTTTATAGAAGCAGTAGTTACGGCTGCAACTCAACAGAAACATAGCAAATGAACATCTAGCATAAATAGGGAGCCACAGAAGTGGTTATATTTAGTTTTTACCAAGATGCTTAGCAACATAATGTCTAACCTGTCTTTAGAATAACTTAACGTTGACTCATCATGTGAAAACCTCATATTAGAAGCTTCAAGTGTCTATTTTCTTGATTATTCCGCCCTAGACTTCAAATTCTTAAAAAAAAAAGAAAATTTAAAGGCATGCTATGCTTAACAAAATGAAACATTGCATTGTTTGTATCTTGTGGGTTCATATCACAAAAATATGACAAATACATGATTACTCCATATACCCAGATGGATCAATTGGTTTGCATCACACAATTACAGTCATCAATAGACATACTCATACACGTCGTACACCCACACATACTGTATACCACGATGCTCCTTGCAATAGATGAGGCTGCCAGACCAGCTGGACATTCTGCTTATTATTATATCCATTACCTGTCTAATGGCTTGTGGGAAGTCATTTTGATCTGTTTTTAGTTAATAGAGGGGACTCTTGTCACACATGAAATGATGAGGCAAGAAGGGCCTCTTGTTACCCACTATTGTTTGTCTTATTCATCATTCTGTCTTTCTTTTTCTTTTTCTGTGCCTCAGGTGCATTGCCAAACCCACTTGAGGTGCAAACATAACCACAATTACATACTTACACTCAACACATACAGTACATATGTCCATTGCTGTTCTCACCATAGCACAAACGTAGCGTGCAGATTGAGTATGTAAATCTCCTCTCTTCTGACCCACTTGGGTACTTTAATTTGTTTCCTATTAGAAGGCCTTTGGTGCTGTTCTGATTTGGTCCTTGGTCATCGTGTTCCCCTGTGTCTCTAGTGTCTAACCTCCATAATGGAATACGGCTGGTTGACAGTGAGGGCTTGGCCTGCATCACCTCCTTCTCCTTCCCCTCTGCCGCTGCATCGGTTCAGTGTCTTGCCTGGGTCCCTTCTGCACCAGGGATGTTCATAACGGGAGGTAACGTGTTGCTGCCGGTAGTGGTTAGCTGTTGCAGTGGTTAGGAACTTGAAACTAAGGCAGATATTAGTCAATGTGGATTCTTCTTCTTCTTCTTCTTCTTGTTCTTGTTCTTCTTCTATTGCTTCTGCTTCTTCTTAGACTCCCAGGTTGGAGTACTGAGAATATGGAACGTCTCTCGCTCTACGCCTCTGGATAATTTAAAACTGAAGAAGACTGGATTCCATGCTTTGCACGTCCTCAACTCCCCTCCTGCCAAGAAAGGTAATATCCACCATGTAGGCTTTTAAAGGACATGCATTCCACACGGGTGCTGTGCGTTTCTATTGTTCCCCTTTCCTGTAGTGTCATATGCTCAATGTGCATGTTAACAGCCTGCCACAAATAACTGAGCCTCTCCTTAACTGATATTAGCTGGTAGCTCCTGCTCTCCCAGTAAGAGCCAGTACACCAGCTCCACCAGCGAGGCTGTGCCACCGCCAACCCTGTCCCAGAATCAGTCCTTCTCCCTGCCCCCGGGGCATGCCGTGTGCTGCTTCATGGACGGAGGGGTGGGCCTGTACGACATGGGAGCCAATAAGTGGGACTTCTTAAGAGACCTGGTATGTCCCGCGCACAGACGTACGTGAGCGTGAGTCTTGTGTGCACAGCGGGCGTCATGCGCACGTGTTGTTTTCCAGGGCCACGTGGAGACCATCTTTGACTGCAAGTTCAAGCCGGACGACCCCAACCTATTGGCCACTGCTAGTTTTGACGGGACCATCAAAGTTTGGGACACAAACACACTTACTGCTGTTTACACGTCCCCCGGCAACGAAGGAGTGGTCTACTCTCTTTCCTGGGCACCTGGTCTGACACACACACACACTCACACACACACACACACACACACACACACACGCTCACACACACACACACACACACATACATACACACACACACACATACACACATACACACACACACACACACACGCACGCACACACATACACACAGACACACACACACACACACACGAACACACAAACATACACGCACACACGCACACACAAGATGGACCTAGCTTTTTCACATAGTTGTTTTCCAGACACTAACCATTTAAATCATTGTCCTTATTAAATTAGATGTTAGATATCAAGTAGGCTAACCCAATTATCGCACCAATGATATGTACATATGTATTTGTATTTGTACACATTATGGATCAAATGAAATCACACAGTGAATATTTACTCATTTGTAACATGTTTAGGGGAATAAAGTATGTGAGCTAAATGAAACCTGGCCATTTAGATGGCCGTGACCCCAACAGCCAGAGCCGCCCTTTAGTCATTTTGTGTCTAATCATTACACTCAGGAGACCTCAACTGTATCGCAGGAGCCACGTCCAGGAACGGAGCGTTCATCTGGGATGTGAAGAAAGGAAAGATAATCACGCGCTTTAATGAGGTTGGGTTCACTGGCTGTGGGATCGCTGTTGTCTGTTGAGGATGTCAGGGTGCAACTGTCCAATGATTCACATTATTGTTGTCTTATTTGTATCACGTGTAGCATTCCAGCGTTAATACTGTGGGTTTGTATTACCATGCGTTCACACGGGCAGTGACAGCCAGCACATCCACATTCATTTTAATTGAGCGCCAGGCAGCTCAGAGCCAAACATTTACTTTTCTGAGGTTGTAGGCATCTCTTGTAAAGTTTGGATGCAAGACTGCAAAGCCATTGACGCCAATGGAGAGAATAAAATTGGCAACCTCCTAACTACATAATCAACTAATCATGCTAATCATTATTAGTAAAGAACATGTAGACATATGGAGCAGGTTAAGGGGGTGTTGTTTGTTTACATGTTAAATGTAGGTTGTAAAGCCCTTTGAGACTGCAATGGGATTAAGGGCTATATAAATAAAAAATTGACTTGACATATCGTTATATAAATAAACTAATGTAGCATGCCTCTTACATTGGCTCGTGGTTTAATCCACGAATGTAGCGAGGCAGATATGGGCTGCGTTCAGGGTACCTTTACGTTCAGTAGACATGTTACAAAGTATGGAGGAGTTGGGCTGTGGGTTGAACAATGTTCACTTGATGATGACAAATACTCACAAACATGTATCTAACACTAGAATACACAGTATTATTGTCAATATGCTGTCTCAACCTGTCTATTTATGCTAATGAAATTGCCTATTTATAATATTATAAAAAATTGCCTTTTTATGTCTGTATTTTAGCATGGTAAGAATGGTATTTTCTGTATATCATGGAGCCATAAGGACTCTAAGAGAATTGCTACGTGTAGTGGAGATGGGTTCTGGTGAGTAGCGATCTTTACACTGTGTCATTGTGCATAATGTGTTGGTAGGTGGGTATACATTTGAATCTGTGTTGTTGCCTCTATAGCATAATCCGGACCATTGATGGTAAAATTCTTCACAAGTACAAACATCCTGCTGCTGTATTTGGCTGTGACTGGAGCCAAAATAACAAGTATGTGTGTTTCATGTTTTGTGTGTGAGCCTTTTCTTCTTAAAATGCACAAAAAGTGCTTTTGCAAGTTTGAACATTAACAGCCCAGAAATAATTATACTTGTCAATGAACAATACACAGCTTAAAAATTCTACTCTTATATTAAACTATGAAATCATCTCAGGGTTGTGAAACCTAATTTGAAAACCACTGTTTAAAAATGACTTTCCCTCAAAGTCCTTAAACATGAAGTTCCATTAAAGTCTATTTCCAAACTGTGATGTTCATTTTGGCTAGTCTAGGCTTTAAAGTAATCAACATTACAAGTAAACAATATTAGCTCAAAAGCTCAAATTTGTTATAGATGTTTTTGTTTCACACTAAAGGTCCCCAGAGGGTGAATAAACATTTCTGTTTAAACCTTTAGCATGCGTTATTTAGGATATAAATACCTTCAAAGGTGTCATTATTATTTTAAAGGTTTGTCAGCCTATTGCACGTATATGAAAGTTTGTTTCTGTAATAATAAATACATTACACTAGTATTTCATGGTATTACAGTAAGAAACCTTGTTTTCCCACACATATCCATAACCACTTTGTCCAGGGACATGATAGCTACTGGATGTGAAGATAAGAATGTCCGTGTCTACTACCTGGCCACCAGCTCAGACCAGCCTCTCAAGGTGTTTACGGGACACCTGGCTAAAGTGTTCCATGTGCGCTGGTCACCACTTCGAGAGGGAATACTGTGTTCTGGATCAGATGATGGGTGAGGAACGGTTGGATATATTTAAAGTGAGAGTAATGGCAAATTTAATAAATATTATACATCTTTATGGTTCCGTTTAGCTATTAGTTAAATGTGTTTAGGTTTAAGTATAGAAGGTTTAGGCGCGGTTAGGCGCGGGATGCACTCATTGGCCGTACATTGGTATCGGGCGATATCGGCCTTGATGGTCGATGTTTATCTGTTGTATGGGTTTTGCTCTGGCTAAATGCTAAATTGGTTGGCAAAAGAGAGGTTCACTTACAGTAGCAGCAATGCGTGATGGCTAGCCAGTGCTAAAAGTACAAGATGGAGCAATAGCTTCACTCTGTGCTGTCAGGATAAAGTTGCCCTCTTTATGTGTCCCTGTCCAGTACTGTCCGCATATGGGACTACACCCAGGATGCATGCATCAATGTACTCAGTGGTCACACAGCTCCTGTGAGAGGCTTAATGTGGAACACAGAGGTACCCTATCTCCTCACATCAGGTACGTTGGCTAACAATGTATTAGAAATACTTCTGCTTACGTTAGAAGCACAGGTTTTATTTAAAGAAACAAATATATGCAGAAGTGCCTGTGACTACATGGGGAGGGGGGGGGAGGGGGGAGGGGGGGGGGAGGGGGAAGGCCTACAGTATATGTGAGCCTATGAACAGTGTATGGGCACAGAGGAGTGTGAGACAAACTGAGGATGTTCATGTTTCCATACACCTGCCATGTTGTAGGTTCGTGGGATTACACCATCAAGGTATGGGACACCAGGATCGGAACATGTCTGTACACAGTGTACGACCATGGAGCTGACGTCTACGGTAAGGCAAACGCGCACGCCGCCCGCTTTTCAATTGTTGACCTTTGCTGTTGCCATCCCACCACCATAGTTTCTGTCTGTCTGTTCAAATGGTCACGGTTTGACATTTTAAAGGACGGGAGCACATTTGTGACACTTCCCAACAAGCCACAGCAGTAATTAGTGTCCTTCTCCTTGGTCGTAACTGGACCCCTTGACTCTTGTCTGCATGCATTATATATCGATGTGTAGCTTCATTGCTCACCATTGGAGGAGCAGGTAGTGTTCAATGATCACATGTTTTGACCGTTGAGTGTGTGTGGTGATACATGGCCACTAGTTGAAAACATTTCTAGGTATGAATGCAAACCCGTTAGCTATAAGGAGTGTTTGTGTGCTGTTTTCTACACTGTTCAATATGCAGCGTGCGGCTCAACCTGGCCTGCCATTGGCTGGATTCAAACAGTAGTATTCAAGGCTAACAGTATGTGAGGGGGTGGGAGGTGCTTAGTGCTATGAGTTTATAAGTGGTCTGTTTGTGTGCTATATGATCGGGTCAGTACATGGATTCATCCAGGCTTAACCAGCAAGAGATCATGGTTGATTGGTTAACTGTCGATCAGACATAGCACACTTCTCCGTCATATACTCCCGTCTACAGCAGGGCTATTCAACTCCGGTCCTGGAGGGCCGCTGCCCTGCATGTTTTAGATGTCTCCCTGCTCCAACACACCTGATTCTAATGACTGGTGCGTTATCAGGCTTCTAACGACCCAGTCATTAGAATCAGGTGTGGCCCTCCAGGACTGGAGTTGAATAGCCCTGGTCTGCATGCACTCGCAGCACCGTGTCCGGCCCAGGGAGACACAGCGTTGTTCCTGTCGTGTCCCCAGGTTTAACGTGCCATCCCAGTCGTCCGTTCACCATGGCCAGCTGCAGCAGGGACAGCACCGTGAGGCTGTGGTCGCTCACGCCGCTCATGTCTCCGCTGCTGCTGAGCATCCTGACCGACCAGCCCTGGGACAGGGTCATAGGGAACACAGGCAAGAGCATCCACTGCACTGTATTCTGCTCTCTGTCTGCAGCACGCCTTACACACAGCTTATCTCCGCGTATCTCCACAGACAGCGCTATGGTTCCTGGCGCACCACCCCTCCTCTGTGGTAAAGTGTCACGGGACATCAAACAGGAATTGGATAAACTGACGGCAGATGTAAAGGTCAAGAGGCTGCGCTGGTTCTGTGAATGCTTCTCGGTAACTACACTTATACTACATAATAAATAGCCATAAACACTATAGCTGCAATATGGATGCAGATTATAAGACAATACATCTGGACAGTCGTTTTTATTATTATTATTATCATCTCAGAGTCTGTCAACCAATTTAACAACCACAGGAATAGACATTGGTGGTGTAATGAGATACAGCACAAAACGTAGGATTTATTATTGACTTGTTCTGCTGTAGGTATGATTTGAGAGTTTCAACTAAAAAAAAGCTAGCTAAAAAAAAGAATAGAGATTTTGTAACATCAATGTATAGCTCCAAAATCCTAGCTGTTTATATTTGATGTGTGGTGTTTATTCTGCCAGCCACCAGGAGGCAGTAGTAACCTGTGGGACTTGGTTTCAATCATCAATGGACAAGATGACTCATTATTGCCCCCCAGTTACTGCAAGGGAGTGATGCACATGAAACATTTGCTTAGATTTAAAACGGTAAGTTTCTATTTATAGTAGATAACCCTGGAGCTAGAGAGTACCTTCAACTAGACAGTTAAAGTACTCAACTTGATATTGTTACACTGCTACCCAGAACTCCAAAATTCTGCTCATGGTTGATCTGTCTGCAAGTGTGGGCAGCTGTGGGTCAAGCATTATGAATTATTTGAGTCAGTAAAATGTAGTGTAGACATTTTTTTAAAACCTGTAAAGAATCGTGCACATTTGACTATTTGTAGCCTACAATCATTGTTTATCAGAATAGCCAAGCTATCTAACCTGACATGCCCGAGGAATTGTTGTCCATCTGGGGAGCCGTACATTGAAACTGTTTGTGAGTGGCAGGTATTCTCTGCTACTCTGACACATTCAAAATGATTCTGATTTTCCTGACTTTTTTTACAGATTTTCTGATTCTCGTGGCAAAATTAAACTGAGGCTACCTATCTATATGAATATTTTATAATTACTTAGTTAATTACAGAAATATCTTTAAATTAGTTAGAGATAGTACTGAAACCAAATTTTTCCAAGAGAGAATATAAACTATGAATCTTATAGGCTATAAATTATAGACATTGTCTATGCTTACTGACTTACTGTGTGTTGCCATACCATTCCAAACCATTATGTGCCATCTTGCTCTATCCTATAGATTGGTTGGATTACAGTCAATGTATTACAGTTGCTAATGTAGCAATGTAACAGTCCTGTGTTACTCTTCTCTAGTCTGAGGCCCAGGAGCTCACCATTGTCAAGATGTCCAAGTTTGGAGGTGGCATCGGGGCTCCCAGCAAAGAGGAAAGGCTGAAAGAGGCAGCCGACATCCATCTGAGACTGGGACAGATCCAACGTTACTGTGAGCTAATGGTGGAGCTGGGACAGGTATAGTCAATGGATATTGGTCTAATAACACATAAACAGGTCACACGTATCATCACACATTAATAGGGAGTCTAAAACTGTCTGTCTGTCTGTCCCTCTGTCCCCCTGTCTGTATGTGTGTATGTCTGTCCATCTCAGTGGGACAAGGCACTTTCAGTGGCCCCAGGAGTCTCCATGAAATACTGGAAGAAACTGATGCAGAGGTGTGTTCCCATGTTTGACACAATACAATAAGATACCATAGATATGTTGCTCTTTGTAAACCATCATGTCTCAACCCTGGTCCAGGAGTACCACTGTCCTGCGTGTTGTCGATGTCTCCCTGCTCCATCCATTCAAATGAATGGCTCGTTATCAGTCTCTGCAGAAGCCTGATAACGACCTATTCATTTGAAGCAGGTGTGTTGGAGCAGGCAAGACAGTCATGGTCCTGGGGGGCCGCTGCCCTGCATGTATTCGATGTCTCCCTGCTCCAACACAGCTGATTGAAATAAATAGCTTGCCTTCCAGGATCAGGGTGGAGAAACACTGATCTAAACAATGACTGTAGCTGCAGGAGAAACTTTCAACAACACAATACACTCATAGCTGATGTAGGTGCACATCATTTCAAACACATAGCTCTAGTGTTTCTGACCCACTGGCAGTTCTGTGTTCAATGTTTCTGTTGCCGTCCTGGTTTTCTGCCTACCCCGTTGGTTCGATTATTGTTCTCTGTTCCCCTTTTATGTAAACGCCGTAAACGTTGACTGCTTGGTTGCACTGAAATGCTTGTTTGATACAGACTGTTTCTCATCAAAGGTTTTGTTCCACAGTTATGTTGTGCACGTGGGTCCACTCTTGCTACCTGTGCACATATGCACAAGCACTCCAACAAGATATGACTATGGAGCAAACTAAAACATAAATATTGTTGGGCTACAACAGCTCATTCAGAGTTCTTTGCTTGTTGAGATGTTCCTTTTCTCTTTAACTCGTCCTGTAACCCACAGGAGAGCTGAACAGCTGATTGCTGAGGATAATGATGATGCCATACCCTACTGCATCGCCACGGGAGACGTCAAAAAGCTAGTGACATTTTTCACCGGCAGGGGACAGCTGAGAGAAGCCCTGTTGGTAGCCCAGGTAACGACACTGACCAACGTAAGGCTTCTGTACACAGGTCACAATAAAACTGTCCTGCTACAATACAAGTCCACAAGCTCAAACATATCGTGCTTTGGAGGAAGAGGAGAGATAGAACAGATGTTGAAGATACCGATATATACAGTTTATTAAATGCAGCAGTCATCTTTTCATCTTGAGTTATTTAATATTAATGTTAAATGCCCCGCTAAAACACGGAAGACCATTCTTTCGTTGTCCTCCATGATGAAATGGAAATAAGTGTAATCTTTTTGTTTTCCAGGGAGCCTGTGAAGGTAACATCCATGCACCTCAGAGCTCTGGCATTAACCATACAACCAATGACCTGGACCATAAACAGCATTACCAGGGGTACATACAGTTCTATAACGCACACACTGGGATCATGGGAAATGTTCTAGATTGAATGAGATATTATTGTGGTTATTGGGAAGGTGCTAAACCAGCTGTGTTCCTGTCCAGGCTTCTCCACAGGGTGTCCAAGGAACTGTCTGAATGGTACTTCCAAGATGGCTGCTGCGTGTTGGCAGCATGCTGTCACCTAGCTGTTGATAACGTAGAGGTGTGTGTGTGTGTGTGTGTGTGTGTGTGTTTGGCCTGAACACGCCCACTAGTTTCAGTTAGACATTGGCAGTCTTGATAGGCAGCTATGACTCAGGATGTTTTATATGTTTCAGGAGAGAGCGGCCATTTTATAAAAAATGATGTAAAACATTTTATATAATAATCTGCACATATAAAAACCATAGAAAACAGAGCCTACATTATGAGGACTCTATTTTATGACTCATGCAAAATAAATATTTTGAAGAGGGGATTGTTTTTGGGTAGGTTTTGGCAATTTGTGTAGTATATTTGTCTTCCGACATGGAGAAATAATACAAAACTCCCCCCTCATCACGTAGTTCCATGTCAGAATCTTGGGAAAGGTTTCTCAACACAGAGTTCTGACTGGCAACATGACTGCCCACACCGTCAATTGTATGGACGTTACACGTTTTTATACATTTTTGTTAAACACATTTCAGATTTTGCTACATTAATTCATATATAATTGGATATGTAAAGACTGAAATATTTTATTGTTATGTAGGTATTAGCGGTTTTAACAACCAGGTTAAAAATACGTGAGGCTCAATGGTCCTCCGATGGACCTCTCAACTCACACCAGCTCAAACGCATAGAAGAGAAAGTGACACGTTTCCCACCTCTGACTAATGTGGAACACAGCATCAGATATCTGTCAGCCCTGTCCCTACAGCAGGCAGACTCCTCTGCTACGTTGTGCACTCTGAATGTGTCTCTGTCTGTCCTCAGTTAGCCATGTCAAGTCTGATCCGTGGTAACGAGCTGGAGTTGGCTGTTTGCGTCGGTGTCGTCCTTGGAAATAGAGCCAATCAGAGCACAGCTTACTGCCTCCAGCTATTAGCCAGGAAGTACATGGCCACACCCACATGGTGAGCATAAAGTCAGTAGAAAACCCAGTGGACAGTATTCAGGTTTAGTGTTTTTCACTCTCACTTGGTTCTTAAATGATCATATTATTTTCTGTGTGTGTGCTCTCTGAGTTTCAAGAGAAAACAACAGTTAGCTAGCCCTACTTTTGGACAAAATAGTTATTCAACGCAAATGACGGAGGATACCTTTAAATCATCCACTTAGGCCTCTAGTCCACTTACCGCTCCATCTATTGTCCGCTCCATCTTGCTTTGTTACCTGTCTATGGGCACTAGTCACCAGAACACTCCATCCATAAATAACCCACAGCATGTTCCTTTTGTAGAAAATAATACTATAAACAACACAATTAGATACACTGTAAAAGGGACATGTCAAGCCAGTTACAAATAGCATCTTTAAAAACCAATGATCTCACCCTGTTCATGGCATACAGGGAGCTCTCAGTCCACCTGGTCAACATGATCCCTGGCAACCAGCTGCTGTTGGCCAAGCTGTGTGCCTTTTACCCAGGAAGCACAGCTGACATCAACGACATGCACCAGAGGGTAGGTGCCTGTTTGCACCTACTGTTTAGCTCTAATGCTTCCTCATTCACACCAGTCACAGAGCTGTCAAATGACCTTGTATGTATATTGTATGTATATAGGACCTTGTGCAGTGCATACATGACGGAATGTTATACATAATTATACCAGGATAGATACATATGAAATAAATTAATTAGTCATCATTATTTTGTTTTGTGAGCTCTCCAAAAGTATATGTATAAGTGAGTATATACACAATACGTATTTAGTTATTGGCTTTGTACTGGTTTCATTCATGTTGTTTTCCATTCAGTGTGGGCTCCCTCTGCTGGAGGACTGTAAGGCCTTGGCAGACACAGCTACGACAGAAGGAGATTTGTTGTCAGCAGTTCAATTCCACTTGCTGAGTTGTGAGCCAGAGACTGCTTTGCACATTGGCCTAGAACACGTCAAGGGTTAGAGTAGTTTTTGCTTACGTGCATGCTTCTTGTTAGATAACTCTCATAACCTACAATACATTACATACAATACAATATTTCATTTTAATGTCTTCCTTGTGCCCAATACATTACATTCCCTTTTATATCCTGCCTCCCCAGAGCAGCTGAAACGATCTGATTGGACAGTCGACTCTGTTCAGCCAATCTTGGACCTACTGAGTTACATCAGGACTGACCGACTTCTCGTGGCACATTTGACAGAGTAATGTATAATTATTATTTCTATCCAGGTATGATCCTCAAACAACCTTCCCAACCCCCCTGGAATGACATAATCAGCCCCAATATATTTATTAACACTGCATGCTGTCTCT
This sequence comes from Forbesichthys agassizii, assembly GCA_026546735.1. Taxonomy (NCBI): domain Eukaryota; kingdom Metazoa; phylum Chordata; class Actinopteri; order Percopsiformes; family Amblyopsidae; genus Forbesichthys; species Forbesichthys agassizii. Next base: position 18,749 of record JAODLL010052380.1, read on the forward strand.
TTACAATCCTTGTGTGTGTGTTTTAGAGCCCGTAGTGAGCTGTTAATCTTGTGTGGCTATATTGGAGCTCTGCTGGCCATAAGAAGACAATACTCCAGTATTGTGCCTGCTCTCTATGAATATACCAGGTATTATATAGTATCAGCTCTCTGGAAAGTGGGTCATTGACTGTTAGTGCACGGCTCTTCAACCGACATAATATTACAGTATTTCTCATTCACTTTGGTACATTTCTCAGATGAGAATTGACATTCTCAAAACTACATGTTCACACCCACATCATTAAGTTACTTGTGCGCATCATAATGGACATTTGTCATCGTTTTGTAACAAATTGCAGATGCTTTTGCACATTCATGCAAATAGTTATGTACAATTGTCTGCTGTTTCTTACATTATCAATTG
>JAODLL010052391.1:0-19150 GCA_026546735.1 Forbesichthys agassizii
CAGATTGTGAAATACTCAGACCGGCCCATCTGGCACCAACAACCATGCCACGCTCAAAATTGATTAAATCACCTTTCTTTCCCATTTTGACATTCAGTTTGGAGTTCAGGAGATTGTCTTGACCAGGACCACACCCCTAAATGCATTGAATCAACTGCCATGTGATTGTTGATTAGATAATTGCATTAATAAATAAATTTAACAGGTGTTCCTAATAATCCTTTAGGTGAGTGTATATATCTACACACATACACACATACATACAATGCAGTGTGTGTATTGCTTTGAAACAGTCAATCGCAATCTACAAATCACTCTTTAAAGAAGGTCATCTTTGCAATCTTTCAAAATTAACTGCAAAATGCTGTCATGTTACAAGGATACCATTAAGGATTTCCACTCATGCGCCCTAGGAGTTTTTGTATTGTAAATATGGTGTCAGAAAGCATTTTAAATATTGTTTTGGTACCTGTATTGAAATGAAAGTAAAGTATGATTTAATGTGTTCTTATTTCTGACAGAAACGCAACAAAGAAGTATCAACTGTATACAACACACACCAATATCTCTCTTAATGATGTGCTTGAGTGACTCTAATGAACAGTGTATGCACTGCTTCATCTCCCCCTCTCATGTATTCCCTTTCTCTCCATCAACCTCCACGATCTCTGTCAGTGAAATCACGGGGAGAGAGATTCCAGTTCTTCTGGATCTCTGAAGAGACATTTGAATGACTTCTTGCTTTTAAGCAGCCTGACTGAGTGGTTGGGACTGTTAAACAGGTATGTCTGTTTCTAGACAAAGTGTAATATGACTTGAGCTAGGAGATTTTGGGCTAGAGGGCTGACAATGGTGGGTGGAGAATGTTGTAGGTGGTCCAGTTGAAATTGGAAGATGTGCGTGTGAGCAGCACAATTGTGACATTCTTCACCATGAGTGATGGCACTGTGAGGAAATTCCACTGCATATGAAGTCAATAAATGTTCTGTGCACCATGAAAGATTGTTTGCTATTTCACTTCCACTGGTCCCTGAATATATGTAAAGAAACATATCTATTTGGTCTGAAAAATCTTCCTCAATTTTAAAATAAGCCTATTATTGAGAAATAAATCCGTTAAGTTAGAAAGCGCAAGGCATTGGAATCACAAAGAACATTTTTTGCAGCATGTCATTGACCATCACTGACATCTTCTACAGTTAATGTGACTGTAGTGTGCCATATCGAGGGCTTCAACCTCCCAAGCTGCAGTCTAAACTCTTGTGTTTTGGGAAAGGGAGGGAACAGGTTTGATATTGCTTCAGCAAGGTATTGCCTCAAGGCCAATAACTGTCCTTTATTAGCTTCTGTCTGCCTCTGTCCCATTTTGACATATGTCATCTTTCACATTCCCCACTGTGTTCTTCTCTCTCACTGTCTGTACCCCTCAACATGCACATACGAACACACATACACATATGTGTACACAGACGCATGTCTGTCAAACAGTGATCACTTCTCCCTAGTTTTAGGTTCCACTCTTTATTATGTGCCCTGTTGCACACTTAGACTTCTTGTTGTGTTGTCCCTCTGTCCTTACCCCATTCAGTCTTCTTTTTGCTATCCCTTAATCCCATAATACCTTGGCCAATTCCATGGAATTGGTGTGAGATTCAAGTTAAGAGAGAAGCGTCTATTTCTAGTGTACACTGAAGCGCACGATCAGTGAGGATCAAGAGCCACGCCGGGCCTCGGTCACACATTATGTACAAAAAGGTCATATTTGGATCTCTGTTTTGTGACCTCGTCACTGCAAAGTGCTTCTGTCCAGCTACCTTCACTGGATCACATCCCAGTCTAATTCCACTGGCTCTGGGTTGTTGGATTTAAGAACCCACTGATCTTTAAGTGTCAGCATCCCCCATTGCGGAGGTGGGAGGTGCTGGTTTGTCCTATAATTCCCCCCCCCGCCCCCTCCTGCCCCCGATTTATAAAGTACTATCTTATCTCATAATATTCCGTTGCATTTCTGCTTGGAACATTTATGTCTCTGTGACCTTGCACCAGCTTGTGTTTGCCTGTCTGTGCCCTGAGTCAGGTGAGCCTGGGGGGTGGGGCTATTGTGCTCCAATACCGTGTGAATCAGTGAAAAGAGATTCAGTGGTTGGTATTCTAAATGAAGGAATAATGGATAGGAGAGAGGATACAGTTTCTCTGTCTGAGCTGTTTCCCACACTGTGCGTGTGTGTATATTTCAGGTGGTTTGCACTGTATGTGTCAGACTGGCGGTGCACTTTTCCTCTTCTTATCCTCTATCAATAATTTATTTAGGCAGGCACAGAGGATAAGCAGGTTATTACACTCCAGTGTTACTGTTATACTGTCCACTTCACAAATAAGTAAAAATAGAAGGTTCACACTGCACAAAGCAACACCAGAAGGACGATGTAATGCATTTTTCAAGGTGTGCCTCTTCCGGGCATGCAGCTTATAGAGGACAATCATATTAGAACAGATGACCTCCGTTTGTAAATAAAACTACTTTCCATACACACAGACACATAGGAGAGGCAGAAGCTATAAAATATACCGCAGAACAGTCATTTTGCCATTGGCTTGGTATTCCAGCCCTCTGGAGAAACAAACGTATGTGTACTTCTGCTTGTACCTGACCAGTATAAGCAGAAAGGACTCCTGGGACAAACGAATACCCAGTGGAAATGGCATGCCATTGGCTACAGCGCCACTTCTGTGTGTTTTCCACTTCCAGGCCGCGGCAGACTTTGCTAAGGCCCGCCTGCCCGAGGCACTCCGCCTGCAGCTCTTGACCTACCAACGAGACAGAGAGAGAGACAAGGATGAAGACAAGGACAAGAAGAAGGAGACAGGGGGTCCGTCCTATCCCTCCATCCTCGAGAAACAGATCCTCGCTTTGGACCGGGAAATGCTCGACAAGCTTTCTGCCGCCTACAATGAAGCAGGTGTGTGCGTGTGTGTGTGTGTGTGTGTGTGTGTGTGTGTGCGTGCCTGTCTGTGCACGTATGTTTTCTCAAGTCTGACGCAATATTGAAGTTGTGGCTACATGTCTACTTTGTTAAAAAAGCAAACGGTTATGTTTCTCTCTGCCGTAATTTGCAAACGTAACAAGAATGCAAAACCTTTTGTTTAACTCCCGCACCCTTTTTATTAGATATTCCACCAATCATAACCCCTCAGTGCCTGCCTGGTGTAGTGTAAGGAGACAGTCAGGAGCAAGGTATTTGTCACTACTAGCCTCGTTTCCATTCCAAGGTCCCACACTATGCCGCATGCAAAGCGATCTTCTGTTCTATACAGCTGCACTTGACTGTGTCTGAATAGTGGCTGTCAGCAGCCCCAGGCCATGCTTATTCAGCTGTTTAAATACAAGCTGATGTTCGCGAACCTTGTAGTAATTATCTCTGGAGAGAGTTGGGGGGGGGGGGAATGTGAGAGAAGAGACAGTGATGGAGGGAGGAGGGAGACTTTGTTATGGTAGGAGCTACAGTATGCTACAGTATGGTAGACTAGAGCAATGGTTCTCTAACAGTGTGTAGGGCTACTGGTTGTGAAATGATATCAGGATCAAGAGTATTTATCATATACATTTGAAATATAGAATATACATTTTTATAATAGTTGATTACGCTATATAAAGTGTACAGTATACTTTCTTCAGTTTCTTGGGTGAACCAGTTATTTTAGGAGGTCACAGATCACAATGTTTGAGAAGCGCTGGACTGGAGTTCTGCAAATATAGGCACAGGTTAGTGGTCCCAGTTAGAGTAAAGGGGCTTGTTTGTCTCAGAGGCAACATGAGGAATGAAATGCCTTGGACAAATAAAGAGCAGAAAAGCCAAGAATTATACACATTAGAAGAGGGAAATATTTGCACATGATTGATGATAGCGAGGAACGGTAGTCCTGAGATGATTATTGATGTTGCCACAGCCTGTCAAGGTTTTGGTATAAATATTTAGCTAAAAAATTGCAAGAATAATTAAAAGCTAAACATCCTTTTTAATGTACCTTGGCTTCATAATGTCAGCTTTATAAAATTAGAATATCATTATTGGGCTATTTAAAAATATCAAAAACATGAATTATTGAACACCGGCATGAATGGATGGAGGAGTATGTATGTCAACAGTTGTTGACATACATACTACAGTTAGGTCATTCTGAAAGTCCCATTTCAGACTGAAATATTGATGATAAACAAATTACGTTACGTATGTATGTCATACACTGCAATTTCAGGAATGCTGCATTTCGCCGGGAATGCTGCCTCATTCCATGTGAACTCTCAGAAGAAGGAAGTTCATGTTGTGCATGACGGTGGATGATAAAAGCTGTAAACTGATGATAAAGGCAGTGTGCACTCATTTGCAAGCAATGAGGGAACTGTACACATTTAGTTACATTTTCCTTTAACAAAATGTTTTTTTCCTCTAGGTGTATAGTAAGTTGTGCTGTCTCAAGGGATATGGTCTCAACTAATTTTGAAATCTAATTTGCCTCGGGTGTGACATCATTTTTGTATTGTAAATGTCTAAACAGAATGTTCCGCTGGAAGGGAGAAAGTGAAATGGATGTGGAAGGATATGGCCTTTAAGGACAATAACACAATACACACATACATGTGTTTCAGTGAAGTACATTGGTGAAGGAGTGTTATGAGTGTATGAAAGGCCCATGAGACATATTAAAGCTATCCTGCTCCCTAGTAGAGAATGATATGTAGAAAAAGTAGAAAACCACTAGAGAAGTCTTGAGGCGACAGTTAACTCTGTGTCTCAGAATGGGCTCAAGCGTGATACAAGAAACGGCACCCCCCTTATTTTTATTCACCCGTTTTCATCCAGTTATTATCCTTCTTACCTTCGCCCCAGGTGCAGATAAGAGTCAGCTGTCAGCATCACTTTCAAAGAATAACACAAATCTCCTCTCTTATCCTTCTACCGCCCCCTCCAGGGACGGCTGCATCCAGACTGCAAAGATTCGTAAAGATGCTTTCTGTCTACTTTTCTTCTCTGTCCCTCCGTATTCCAAGAATGACTGAGCCTAAGATTGCAGAGGATCAGACCGTCAAGCCGCATCATGTAAAATAAAGGGTTTTACATCCTTAGTTCATACATTTCATACATCCGCTGTATATCAATGGATTAAATGTCAGTCTTATTTATCCTTCATTAATATTGGCTTTGCAGAGTCTCGAGTGTAAGCAAGAAGGTTAGATAACACTTTAGGATTCATGTCCCTGTATTGCACACAACAATTGGATCGTTCATGGGTGCGTAGCTCTCTGCTTTTGTGGTAATCGGGGCATAGATTAGGCTGGCAGAGGTGCAAGTGAGGGAGAGATAGCATCTCAAATCAGTCTGCCTGTCCCCAGGACAACCATGTGCATCAGAGATGTCCCCGTGTCCACTCACCGCTATATTGTTGGTCGGGGCATAAAGGCGCTCAAAAGGAAGATACGACAGATGTGACTGTGATGGAATGGCTGCCAGCTGAGACATTATTCTAACAGTTTTGCCAATCGTGTGGTATTTTATCGTCGCTAAGGCGATATAAACACAGACAACACACAAAAGCTGTCCAGGATTGTAATAGTCCTGTGTAGCTAGTATTACAATGAAATGCACAGATAGACTTGTGTATTAATAATAGATCATATACATTTTGGGTGAAATTGAGTGCTATACCATTCAGATTTTGCAGGCTCCACAATTTGCTTCATGCTTCATTAGTCTAGAAACTCTCCATTCATGGTTGTTTCTCATTGAGGCTGTGCCTTTCAATAGGCGTCAGTCAAGGCAGAGCAATGTTTTCCAGTGATTTTAAAAACACGGCCGACAGGGAACCGCTAAACAATCACTACTGAAGCCTGACTTTTTCTGAGAGGCTGCAAGGGCTCCAAACGGTATAAATAGGAGTGGGACATGTGACTTTTATGATGGCAAACGTGAGGTTTGTGGGCACTGATTTTTACAGTACAGACTGGACAAGAGGTCACTGTTCATCATCATTGTATTATGTTTTGTCAAAACGGCATCATTAGGCAACAATTAAAATAAATGGTTGAATAATAAACTAGTATGATATGTACGTTGCTCTGATTTCATGTGGTTTTTATGGAGGTTGTTGACATTTTTTTTCCACTTCCTCTGGGACAGCCCAGAGCCCTCATTCCCCACATTGATCGCAGAGGTGGCATGCAAACTCAGGATGGTTTTACAAGGCAACGTCTACAAAGACCAAGACTGGATTGACAGGTGGATCGGCACCATCTCCAAAAAATAACTTCGTAAACAGATGACGAACCTGGGTATAGGCAGGATTGTGTCTTCCAATTAGTTTCCCATGATGCCAGAGGCATCATCATTAGAGGATCAAGCCATGTGATGATGTCAGATGCCCTGTACATGTAAATCCTCCCTACTGAAGTGCCAGAAGTGTGTGGGGCAAAGCTAAGCCAATTAACAGGGCTTTGAGGTGCATACAGGCTGGACGAGCATGGTAATTGGTAATGGCAAGCATACACTTGGCAGAGCTGTGCTAATTGGTGAGTGTGTGCTGCTAGCTAGGCACCCACAGTCCATTATCTCTAATGCCATGGGAAACAGATAAGAGTAATTAGCTGGGCAGCATAGCACAGGATGGTAGCAGCTATTAGGCATGATTGGCAATGTTGGCGGACACGTGCTTACACATACACAATGACGAAACCAATAGAAATACTAGACAGTCATCAGTATTCACTTCCCTACCTCCATGCACCTGCCGGTCTTTATAGTATTCATTGATTTCCCTCTCGTACTCTCTCCTATGCCCCCTTTTTTCATTTTTTTTGTCATTGGGAATAATAAAATCATTGTCATTTTGAGAAGCGATCTCATTTCTGTCCTTTTCCACGTCTCTCTCGCTCTCTATTTCACATCACCCTCTATGGCATTCTTCTGCTCATAGGCCTTATTCAGTATGCTGCAATATTCAACACGCACCTCTCTTTCCTCTCTGCCTCCTCTCACCACTCATTGATGTGTCTATGGGCTCTGGTGTGTGTCTGTGTGTTACACTCTGACTGAAGGAGACAGGAGAACCCTTCACTGGGGACTTGGACTTCCGCCGTTTTGCTCAAAGCCCATGAAAGGCCCTATTGTAAACAAACGACGCTTTGCTTTTAGTAAGGGGGACAACATAAAACAGATATGCGGTGGAACCTAAAGTGTCATGGTTCATAGACCATTCCAGATATTCAAGTCCATTTAATTTTATGCTTTTTCTCTGGGGACATAAACTGACAGCACAGAAGATTGCATTCAGTGGATGTGCTTTTCTTTATATGTGTATGATATAATCCTCTCTCTCTCTCTCTATATTAATATCTCACCTTAAGTAAATAATTGTTCCCTAGGACCCCCTTAGTTTCTCTTACCCCTCTGTCTTCTCATATGTGTATTTGTCTGTGTGAGCAGATGGCCAAACTATGTGTGCAACTATGTACTCACTCTTTGGGGCCTTGGATCTCACACAAAGCCTCAGATTCTCAGCCCAGATCCTGCATTGGCTTCGTCGCTAGGAAGTTAAACAAACAAAGGAAGAATAAAGTCCAGCATTTTAAAGAAGAGTTGGAGGAAGAGGAGAACATACTGGAGTGCTATTTTCAAAAAAGGCTGTTTGTTTTGCAGCCACAGATGTTTAGTCTGCTGAATAAATCGAGGCAGGCCAATGCGCACGTTGTGTGGTAGACAAACGATGTGTTGCCATGCGTGTGTGTGTGTGCGTGTAGGCATTAATGCATGCAGAGGGAAGATGTATTCCTCCTCACACAGTGTACTTTAAATAGTTATCAATGACAACTGAGGGTTTCTCTCTCCCCCACTTAGGCACAACCTGCCTGGTGGCCCTGTTGTCCGACAAGGAGCTGATCGTGGCCAATGTCGGGGACTCACGCGGAGTCCTGTGCGATAAAGACGGCAACGCCATTCCTTTGTCACATGACCACAAGCCCTACCAGCTAAAAGAACGCAAGAGGATCAAGAAGGCCGGTGAGCACCATGTCGTGCGCTGAAGGGTTTTCTTGTCCGTGTGTAATGAGTAGCTGCTTCACGTGAAATTAACCTAAAGCTCATCTGATTTCTGAGCTTAGTTTGATGGATGAGTAAGGAATGCTGAGGTTACATCATAGCTACAGTGCTTCTGCAAGCCGATGGCTGCCTCCAAATGCGTCATGTAAATGGTGCCTTGTATTGTCATGAAATCAGAGCGTCCTTCTAAGCTAAGCATCATTGAAATAATTAAAGGCAAGCTTAGTTGCAGGTTTAGTAACCTGACATGTATTCTCTGTATATCATAATCTGGCAAGGACTTTTTTGTTTGATAGCCACCCACATCAGTCAGTCAGACTGTATCTTTCGTTTTAGCTTACCATTGCCCTCTAGAGGTTGTAGCAAAAACGCAACACAATATTGTATTGACACTCACAAGGTTTGAGGGAGTGTGAGTGAAAATCTATTAATGTCTTTAATTGCTGCATGTAAATACCTTCCCATGCTATGATCTAGGAATCAAGTGGTAACTATAGTTTTTCCCCTGGTCTCTTCCTGGCTCTGTCTCTGCATAGGTGGGTTCATCAGTTTCAACGGTTCCTGGCGGGTGCAGGGCATCTTGGCCATGTCTCGCTCTTTGGGGGATTACCCCCTGAAGAACCTCAATGTTGTCATCCCTGATCCAGACATCATGTCCTTTGACCTGGACAAGCTGCAGCCCGAGTTCATGATCCTGGCTTCGGACGGCCTCTGGGATGCCTTCAGCAACGAGGAAGCCGTCCGCTTCATCAAGGAGCGGCTGGACGAGCCTCACTTTGGTGCCAAGAGCATTGTGCTTCAGTCCTTCTATCGGGGTTGCCCTGACAACATCACTGTGATGGTGGTGAAGTTTAAAGGCAAGGGTAGCGAGCAGTAGGGCATCATTCTCTGGTCTAAATTACCATATATGGAATTAAAATATGGAAATTCAAGCCTGCTTCTTCTGGAGAGGTAAGGGTTTCTATCAACAATAAATATCTACACTACACAAAGAATACATTATGTCTGTGAAGAACCCATCTTGCTTTCACTTGTGAAAGTAAGATGTGGCAAGTAAATCTCCTTAAATAGGCTTAAAGCTGGTTTAAACAGAACCGTCTGCTTGTCTGTGAGCATTGTGCATGGACCTTAACATGTGCATCACGTTAACATGTGCACTAGGGGGCAGTGTCACTTTTAGCAGACCGGAATGTATAGAAAAGGCTGTCCAGATTTTAATCTTGCTGTTTTAAATAATGTTTTAAAGGGTCAAACAAATGTTGGTATTGATTAACCTCCCATCTGTGTGCGTTCATCCTTCCCTGTTCAATCAATCAGTGTTTAGTTAATTGCACCAAGGCCACAGATACGTGCTACTTGTTGACGTGTGCACCTCGGCTGCAGCTCTACGCGTAGACATAGTCGCATTGGCACTGACCCACAAACCAGCCTTTACCAGTTTCTTATATGAATTGCAGCACTGGCTGGCTCACTGTTATGCAAAGGAATCAAATAAAAAATTGCTTTTAAAATGCATTTATGTACTGTAGGCAGATCAGTGTAAGAATGAGTGACATGGGACAGAGACACATTGATTGTTTTTGTGTGTTGATCATGCGCACAGGCTTTACAACCAATTCATTGTAAAAGCAAGAATATGTTTATTTACTTAAAATAAATGTATACATTGATTACATGGGTAAATCTTACATCATAGTGTCCCTCAGAATTTATGCGATAACTATTATTTATCCTTTGTTTTTTGGTAGTTTGTGAAATGAAAATGTTCACTTTGTCTACAACTTACAGTATATTAACATTTACTAAATGACTGCACTGACAATATCGTGTGTGTTGCTAAGGTTGTTCATGTCTGATCAAAACATTTTGAAAGGTTGTGACTCTCATACATGGTCAGTGCAAATTCAGATCATCTTTATAATATTATACAGAAGAATAATCGCACATTATCATATCCCTGAATGCCCTGACCAGGTGAAATATGTGTGAATGACATGGTTAATTTTAGGTTAGTATAGTATAGATGAGCATTGCATAATAAACCTAATGAATGTTATTGTCTTTGAGGCTCACGTTCCCCCTAATTTGTCAGTTTGGTTATTTAGTAAATGTCAAGATCCACTTGGATTATAAATATCCTCTTAACTAAAAACATTCAGTAATACAGTCAGTTATTATAATGGTTATAATATATGAATAGAACTTTTTTAAATGCTTAGCATAACTACTATATATGTACAGTTTTATTTATCTCTGATCCATTACTTAAAATGTAACATGCCTTTAAAAGAAATAAGTACAGTTGTTGCCTTATTTTTGTAAAACCTTTAATTTCCTGTTCTGAAGTCTCCTGCCAAAATGATGTTATTTGTTCTTAAAAGTGGAGTCAGCTGTCATGGAGAAAGATTGTTGATATTTTAACTTGATCAAAACAAAAACACCTCTTCCTTCAATGTCATAGGGTGCTCCCTCTGAAGCTCCTACTCCCACATTGAACACACATCGCCAAGGCTGATTGTGTGATGCGTTCTGCACCACTTTGTGTTCCCATTTACAGAGCCAGGGCTATATATAAACATTGGATTATTTTTTTAATGAGGCAATATTTGGGGTAGAAATGGTATAATCTTATAATTGCGGACTCACCTTTAATTAAATGCAATTGAACATGCCTTGCACATCACTCGACCTTGACGTCGTATGTGTATTTGTGGAATAGCATCTTTAAAATTATTATTAGAATTATTAAGTAATTTTAAGATGTACATGATATTCTAATGTTGGTGTCACCCTTTCCACTATCCACATGTAAAAAGCAATGCATATGTCCCAAACTTGTTCCAATATTGATCCAACCTAATGAAATTGTTTTGTATGTGCTTATTCAGTTGTACATTATTCCTGAATAATGTATGTTACAGAATGTTTATGTGCAGTTTGTACTCATTATGTTGACTTTAAAACATTAATAGGTATTATACATTTTAATTAAAATTTAAATCAAAAATGGTCAAATAAAAAATGTCATTTAATCTGTGTTATTGTTTTTTTTTTTTTTAAATAGATACAGTACAATGGTCATAAGCGAAAAGCATGCTTAAGATATTAACAAGAAAATACTGTTTGGATCCATAATAATTATATTGTTTTGCGACTACTATTGGGTGGTACGAACACATTTAGTTAAAAGTGCCTATAGTACTTATATATATATAGTATATACCTATAGTCTGTGTGGCTATAGTAATATATTCATGGTTCTCAGCTGTCTGATACATTTGTTATAACCTTGTTTGAATAATATGGGCAAGACAATCACAATATGATTAAACATGGTTTCATTTAATAAGTGTTCTTATTTTGCACTAATAAAAAGTTCACACAAATTGTAATATACAAAGTTTCTGGAACCTTCATCAGGAAGCTGTGAGTGGGTTTTGGCATGTTTTTATAAATAAACATAATTTGTCCACCAGCCCAGATGATGGGAGCATGACTTAAAACTGTCCTGTGATGTCATTGCTAGAACTACACACAATTAACAACATAATACATAAATATATAAAACGATGCTCTCTTCCACTAAACGTGGACTTCTGTGGGCAAATGTGAACTCACTACATTAATACAGTAACAGGAGAACTTTATGGTCCTCTTATGTGATGATGGTACAAAAGCCCTTACTGAAAGCTGTGTAATGGCTAGAGGAATGTCCTCACAGTCCACACAAATGTCTCCCTGTCAAATACATAAGGCACTATAATTCACATCCAGTTATCACAAGACAGGAGAGTGAAAATACAGCTCTAACCACTGAATGCAAACAACATGAATCCACACAACAGCAAGCTTTACTGGTTTTGTGAAAGCAAATCTACAAGCCAGAACAAATGTGCACCTAATTCTTGTGAAGATGACCTTGCTTTACACATTGAAGTGCCGTGCCAACTGTGGACTTTTATGTGGAGATGCTGGAGAAAGAACACATGGCCCCAAGCCTGACAGCGTGGGATGCGGGTGGTCAGAGAAGAATGGCTCCCCATTGGAAACACCATTATGCAGATTCAGCTTTTTTTAAATTTTGGCACAGTGGTGATGCTCCTGTGATGGAGAACAACATGGCGATTAATGAGGATGATGCAACCTATTGGTGTTTCTCTGAACAGAGGTGTTTTGAAATCGTATATGGAAAGACATGGCAGTGTTGTCGAGACAACTAGATTTTGCTCTTTGATTTCAGGATAACGTCTGAAATCGTTTTAAAATACCAAGAGAGATAGATACGCTTATTAGATATGACGCATTTCACTATTTGTCGCGTTCACGATCAAACGACTCATGCTCGATGTCTATATGTTGTTATATAGCGCCCCCTAAAGTTGAATGAGTATAATCGTACCACACCAGAAGAGAAGCCAATGAGCGAGGAGGGGAATTCCCCACCCTTCTTCTACGCCAGAGCAAGGCTGTCCTTCTGCCACCGGCATTCCCAGTATGCACCGCGGACAGACCAGCAAAAAATAGTCCGGTAACGCAAGGGTTGAGAAAAAGGAACTAGGTAAGGATAGCTTAGCTGCTAAATCAGTTTACAAAAAGGTATTAAACGTAGCACCGAGTGTAGACATGGCTGATAACGAGAAACTGGACAACCAGCGGCTGAAGAATTTTAAGAACAAGGGTCGTGATTTGGAGGTAAAGTATAAGATTCATGTCGAGGATCTCCTCTTGTATGCGCTGTTTGTGGCAGCTTCGCCTTCTATGTGACGTCGTTTCTAATTTCTACGATCTGTAACTATGCATCCATGCCAAAGCAGTTTATATCACGACATCTTTCAATAACAAATTGTAGACGTTATCTTAACCGTTATCCGTGAGCTTTGTCGTTTTTATTACGCATGAGACTATTCCCGTCTAAAACTAATAAGCTAGCTGAGCTAACTCTGTTGGTTGAGCCTGCTGCTAGCAAGGCCCACGGGGGACAAGGCAGCAAGCTGGCGGAAACCAAAGCATGTTATCAACATTTAGTTTTCTGTTTTTTATCGTTGTGTGTTTGCGTGTGCTTGGAAATGTCGAAACTTTGATTTTGGGCTACCTAGCTAGCACATTTCTGATACTCTCCAAGCTAACTCGACGGCAGATTGTAGTTAAGAGGATGGGCGAGATGGCTAACGATAGCTAGCTAACATCGCCGTTAAGCTAGCTGGTTAGGGCTTGGTGGTGCTGGTGGGTGGTTGCAGTTCCACCCATCCCCCGTCTTTAACGCCAAATACAATGGCGGAATCCAGTTAGCCAGTATGCTAGTATGTGTCCGTTTTTATGTTACCAGGTATTTGAATGAGTTATATATTTGTAGCCTGGTAAACGACGATGTAATCAAACGCGAAAGCATTATGATAACTTTGGCGCCAGATGCCGGTAACGCTTGAGAGCCATAAGTTATATTTCGACTGTTGTCAGGTCAACGTGTCACTTAATGCAAACTAATTCGTGTCAAAATGAGTATTTTACTCTACAAATGTTGATTAAATTATGGTAGAGCGTTGGTGTCCTTTCTGCTTGGTATTGCTAGTTCTGTCGTTTAGCACACACAATTTACAGTGAACACAAGTACGAGAACGTACTGTGGGGACTGATGCATGTGTAGGTGTACTGTACCGTACGGGACCGGTATGTGGGGGAAACAATATTTTTAGTCTGGCACTCGACCCCTATCCATCACCCCTTGCTAATCTTGTTATAATACAATAATCATAGTTACATTTCTCATGTTAAATAATATTGTTCCTAACGGGTACTTTTACCATGGGGGGAAGAAGGGAGCTGTTAGTGTTTGTGCTATAATTACACAGTATGGTACAGAAGCAGTTCATTACTAGAGCGCATTGATAATTGAAGGGCATGTGCGAATATCTGTAGGATGTCAAGAGCTCTGACAATCAACTGACTGGTCCCCCACATTAGTCTTGACTGCTTTCACTCATTGTTAGTGAACTTATTTGATCTCAAGCTCCTCAATGCTATCGTTGTTTCTTGCAGACTATGAGAAGACAGAGGACAGAGGTGGTTGTGGAACTACGCAAGGTAAGGAAATATTTATACTGAAATATAAATAAGTGAGATATGTTCATTTTGCTGTAACATGTTACTGTTCTACTTCACTCGTTTTGGCTGTTAAATAGTATGAAGATGTGGTTGAAATGCACTTTTCAGCTTGTCCCACCTAAAGAACTGTGTGACTCATGTATGTGAAAGGTGCTATGTAAATACATTTTACTTACTAACTAGAACAAAAGAGATGAGCACCTTTTGAAGAGGAGGAATGTTCCCAATGAGGACATTTGCGAAGACTCTGATGCTGATGGAGATTTCAGATCGGTATGTTTTTACTTAACACACATATTTTAGTCTTCAATTTACTGTCCTTCAGATGCATATAGTCATTAATGTAATGTTAAAATTGCAGCAGGTGCATGGTGTTGTTTTGTGGGTAACACAGTGCTGTAACAAAGGCAGACATTTTTAGTTCTTTGAACCATTTCTACAGGTGTTTTTTCCAGTGCTGACATTGTTTGTTAATTGCCCAGAAGTCCAAGTGTGTGTTGACCGTCTTTCTGTGATTGTGTCACACCGACAGCTCTTGGTGGCCGCTGGCAGGGTGGGGCCACGGTGTAAACAAACATATTTGCAGCCAGTTACCCAGACATGGATTAAGCCTAGTCCAAGACTTAGTTAAATTAATAACTCTGTTTGGAAGAAGGGGGAAAATATCATAGGACTAGGCCTAATCCATATTTGGGAAATGTAGCCTTTGTTTATTCATTTGTGGCCATTGTCAGTTTTTCTATGTAATCTAACATACTTGTATGGCTTTGTGAATATCTACAAAACATTTGATTGGATAGGTTTTCTAGTTTTGAGACTTCTGTTTCCCTGAAGTTCATAGATAATATTGTGATGATAGATGATGTTTACTTTAAATGTGTTCAAGGATATCCTTTGCTCTCTACAGCAAGCCTTTTCTCCTTTCCTATTCATATCACACAAAAGCAGAGTCAGATACTGGATATTGAACCCTTTCAACTCACGCTTGACCAATTCCAGTACGATCACTGGAAAATAATACCCTATCTTTATTGAATTCTTAGCAGTAGCATTATGGCATAGTGAGTAACTTGTTCTTTAATTAAAATAATAAGGTTCATGGCCCATGTTAGAAGGCTAGATACACTGCTAAAGCTTCCCTGTGTTCCTAGCAGCTTTAAACAAAAGCCTTTTCCTCTGATTTATACAAATCTTTTGTGTTTCAGCAAAACACATCCCTAGAAGCAATAGTACAAGTAAGTGATTTTATTTAAAAAAAAAAAAGTTTAACTATTTAATTTCTCGTCTTTGCAACATTATATACATAAGAGTAAATATAGTAAATGCTTTATAAACATTTTTGTGCAGAATACCTGTCATAACTATTTTAAATGCTCTGTATGAGTATGTTGCAGTGTGTTGTGTTGAGTGTGTGTTGTGTTGACTTGCAGAATGCCACCAGTGACAACCAGGGTGTCCAGCTGAGTGCTGTTCAGGCTGCCAGGTAGGGGTGCAGGCATGCTTGCCACTTCACTATGCAGTAGACTCATTCACTGCTGACGTCATCCACCTATGCATGCATTTTGACATTATTTAACCTGCTCTATGCCTTTTATATTATAACAAATCCTGTACTTTCTACCCATTTAAAATGTTATGAGCGGGAGTACAAGCTATAAAATGCACTTTTGTTTTTGATTTGACAACCTGTATTTGGCAGATGAAAAAATGTTTAGCACGACAAGATCAGATATTTCACCAGGTCGTAGAATTATTTTGGCACATTTTCTTCAACCAGCTTTTAGGCATTATGCCTTTGTTGCAAGCAATAAGAAGTTATATTTGGTGGGTAATGCTTGACAGTTGCATTCTTCCATATTTCTACAGCCCGAAATTTACATGCACACTTATGTATGCCATCATTGTTTGCAAACAGTAAATGGTTCTATGCATTCTGTTAACTAGTGCCAGTTTAATATAGGTTTTTGCCCTATGTGCAAAGAATGCTTAACCGCTGTTTGCGTTTTCAAATTGTGCAGCTCTTGTGTAAATGCATTTAAAATATAATGTTATTATTTAATTCCAACATTGTTAATAATGGCCATCACAGCTTTCAATCACAGGCTTCTTATGGTTTGGTTGGCTCCAGTTCAACGCAAAGTAGACTCATGAGCTTCTTTGTACAATTATTCTTGTCTTCCTGAAATAATAGATACATTTCTAGAATAATTTGGCTATTTTAGTTTTTCAAAACTGTTTGATCTAGTCTCATTAATGCAGGTTATTTCCTGTTTTTAAGAGGTTCTGTGGTTAGACAATGAAAATGTGTAATACGTGGATATTTTTTGTAGTTTATTTTATTAATATAAATATTTCCTTACTTGCAATGATTGGATGTATATTAATACAGTATGTAAAACACCATGTGGTCATTATGGTCCTGTGGGTGTAGGTATGTTAGCCTATTGTTTAAGCGATATCACCACTTGGGCTGCAACTAACATACAAATAAAATATTTGTATTGTGTGTATATAATATTTGATGAATCATATAAAATATAATTCAACTTTATAGAAGCTGAAATCTGCCTTTCATGCAGCACATTTCAAATGCAACATTGTTTCAGCTCGTTATATTGTGTTATGCTGTGCAGTGGGCTTGAAGCTGCTTGATACTCAATATAAAAAGGCTGTGTACTGTATGTGTGTATATACGACCATGGACTTTTATGAACAGCACCATTGGGTCTAAACAAGCATAGCCAGCCAATTAATCAATGCTTTTAAACTTTAATAAATCAGTGTCATACAATTTCATATATTTAGTTGTAGCCTTCATTTGTTTTCCTGAGCAGGTCAGAAATACTTAAACCATGCATCTGCACCTTTGCAACGCTTCATGGACTTTGTTTCCTGTTTGTTCCTATAGGAAGTTGTTATCCAGTGACCGCAACCCTCCTATAGATGACCTGATTAAGTCTGGGATCCTTCCAATTCTGGTGCACTGCCTGGACAGAGATGACAAGTAAGAAAGCTACAACCCCAAATACATCTGCAAACATGTATAGTATACGTGCTTCTGTTTGGAGAATATATTGTATTGTACAGCACAGAGGTTCTGCTTCTTCAAGGTATAGCTGGGTTTCAAAGATATACAAATGTAGTTGTGGGGCTTAGCCCACCACTACAGTCTGTCCATTTAAAAGAGCCACCCACCACCTCACAAATCCCCAGTTTAATTTACTATATCTCTTTGTGGTCTCCAGCCCTTCCCTTCAGTTTGAGGCAGCCTGGGCTCTCACCAACATTGCATCTGGTACCTCGGAGCAGACCCAAGCTGTGGTCCAGTCCAGTAAGTGTCACCGCCACAACTTTGGATAGAAACAACAAACACTCCAGTTAGTTGATGGTCTCGTTGTATTGGCAATACATGTCTAGCTGACATGCATTAGGGTTTTATGAACAACAAACCCCCTTTTTGCCATTTTAACTTAAGCTGATTTCACCCATTTCGACCTCTCTGCCTCGGTGTAGATGCTGTACCCCTGTTCCTGAGGTTGCTTCACTCTCCCCACCAAAATGTGTGTGAGCAGGCTGTCTGGGCCCTGGGCAACATCATAGGTAAGGCTCACTGGTACATGTCTACATGGCCCCTGAGTGCCACAGGGCTGTGCTTGTGCATTGGGCTTGGGAAACCCTAATCACCCTGTGTGTGTGTGTGCGTGTCTGTTCTCTCCAGGTGACGGTCCACAGTGCAGAGACTATGTCATCAGCTTGGGTGTTGTCAAGCCCCTGCTGTCCTTCATCAGCCCCTCCATCCCAATCACCTTCCTCCGCAATGTCACCTGGGTCATGGTCAACTTGTGCCGTCACAAGGACCCTCCCCCACCCATGGAGACCATCCAGGAGGTATGCTGGTGTGGGGGGGCAGGCGTCATATAGCAGCAGGCTAGTGAATGCTAGGGAAGGGGGTGTTGTCGTCTTCCTAATGCTAGGGTGCAGTGCTAAAGTGTGATAACATGTTCTACGTGATCAGCTCGGACAATGCTTGGTAAACCTTTGTGCCACAAAAGCACAAGTTTTCTTCCCATAGCCTGACAGGGTTTCATGTTGACTTGTTTTTTGGGGGAAAGGGAGATGGGAAGTAGGGAATTGCTGTCCCATCAAAGGTTCAGTTAAGATGGTCAAATAAGGGCGGAGAGGGAATTATGACTGTAGAAGAGATTCTGATACTGCCAGACTATTCCTCTATATTCTATTGCATGTTGCATTGCATATACATGATGACCTCCTTATGACTTGATCCTATTCTGGTGTCCTGCCACAGTTTGAGATGCTTCATTGGTTCTCCTTTACTTTCTTTTGCAGATCCTGCCAGCTCTCTGTGTGCTGATTCACCATACTGATGTCAGTGTGAGTACTCTGCATCTGTTCATGTTAATAGTAGGCTTGAATGCATGTAACTAATTCAATGCACATGTGGTTTTCTCTTCTCTTGTGCAATTATGTAACTGCAAAATCTGTGATTATTTTGAAAATCGATTTTACGTACCTCTGTTTTTAAGTGCAAGACTGTCCGACATAATAAAGATGACAAATCAGATGTCTCTGTCAATTGACAGGCTCCCCTGCTTTGAGACCGCCAACCGGGGGGGAAAGCAGCTCCTTATTGACTTTGCGTGAAGCTGGCTCATGCGTTTATCAATTTTCATCTCAACAACGGCTTGGTTGTTTGGTTCGGCAGCCAAGCTTATAACTTTGTTTGTTACCTTGTGGTAGTGCATACAGTAGCTGTAACAGCAAATTATAGGCACGTTTAATTTTTATGCAGATTCACTATAGATGGCTTCGAGAGTGATCACTTGTGATCAACTTGCTAGAAGTTTGATTTAGTGCTGGGACGATTAGTCAACGTAACCGACGTCACCGGTTACTAAATACGTCGATTTGCTAAATGTACCGTCGACTCGGAAAAATAT
>JAODLL010052402.1:0-19150 GCA_026546735.1 Forbesichthys agassizii
CGGCCAATCTCTCACTCCATAGTCCCCTCACTCGCGAACAAGACCCCGAGGTACTTAAACTCCTTCACTTGGGGTAAAGACTCTTTATCCCAAGTGAAGGTTTTGTTCGTATTATACGTTTTTCATTTATTACCTATTCCCTCGGTCATACGAAACCTTACAGATGCCTAAAGTACATACATACTGACATAAACGGCCCACCATTACTAGACCACTAGCGCATGCGTGCTCAACTCTCTCTCTTCCCCTTCATCTCTCTCTCTCTCTCTCTATCTCTCTATCTCTCTCTCTCTCTCTCTCCCTCCCTCCCTCCCTATAGGCCTATAACAATACGCTGAATCATAAATCACAATATATTCCCCTATCTAATGTCGAGACTCTTGCTTGACGTTGCCAAATTATTAAGGCCATCTCTATACAGTACGTTGCGTTATTACATTGAATCCACATGGTAACGATGTGCCGTTACCATGGCCGTTACAGTCACAGTGGGGCCATCACCTTATCAGCGACCCGACTCCGATTCATTTCGTTTAATGACATCATGGCAAGCTGTGTAATCCAAGCCTTAATGTATTTGAGTGTGTGTGTGTGTGCGTGCGTGTGCGTGCATTACAGTGTTCACTATATTAACACGATTAGCTCACACTTCACAGCTACAGTAACAATAGCCTAAAGACTCCTGAAAGTGTGGCCTAATAAAACAGTTGGACAAATATGTTATACAACTTCAAATCAAATAGCTTTCCCCATAACAATGCAATAAAGAGTGCTGACTATAACTGTAATTACAGTATATTGTTGGACTCTACTGGTGATCTATCTTTAGGCACTGCAAGGTATAGAGACACTTGAGGTTCTTCTGATGGCCACCAAGCCCCCCTTTGCCCCAGGGGAACCTCTGTAATCATGGACGGAGGTAAACAGTCATGCTAGCACTCGAGTAGAGACTGCAGGAGCAACCCCCACAATAACCTCTCCAGTGTACACGGTAGCAATGTTCAGCGCAGCAGTAATGGAAGGCTCAAGTGTTATTATACAGGGGCAAAGACAGAGGTCAGAGGTCAATGACCAAACCAGTAGGGATTTAGTGTCGATGACCATATTGACTTTTAACAAATGTACTTTTGATTTACTAAAGCCGACCCACGCCTTGTCAATGCAACATAAAACCGCAGCAGGCGTATCTATGGCGACAGGGTTTCCACAAAGGTATGTTCTTGGTTTTGTAAATTGGCAGTTTTACATCAGGTACACGAGGATCAGTGTGAATAATGACCACAAAGCTAGCATACATCTAGGATTATTTGCTAACGGTAGTGAGAGTGTGTGGGTGTGTGTGTGCGTGGGTGTGTGTGTCCATGGTTTCATAAATCCAGTTCAAATCGTATTCCCACGTAGTACAGTCGCCTGACACATCTGCCCCCCCCCCCCCCCCCCTTCCAATCAGAGCTCCGCCCCTGGAGGGATTTGGCAGGACCTTTGACAAAACAGCACTTGTTCTGTCTAACACTCTCCAGCTTGTGTGTGTGTGTGTGTGCATTGACGAGCCTGCGATGTGGACATGTTGCCACGGCAACTTCCATTTCTATTGTAACCCCGAACGCCCCCCCCCCCTACCCTTCCAGAATGACTAGAGCTCATAGCTGGAACCATTGAGCCAGAGCGGGAGAGAAAGCATTAAAGAAAATGAGGAATGTGTGCTTGTGTGCTCATGTGTGTGTACGCGTGTGTGCATGCGTGCGTGTGCGTGTGCGTGCGTGTGTGTGCGCGTGTGTTCACGTCTGGGTGTGTGCGCGCAAGTGTGCGTGCGCAGCGTGTGGGCATGTGCACGCGCATAGAGGTTGTCAGCGGGGGGGATTGGGTATGTGTGTGTGTGTGGGGGGGGGGGGGGCTTGTGTTTGACAGTGCTCTCATAATGAACGGGGCAGAGGCGTTGGACACTGACAGCCCGCTCGCCATTCTGCCCGAGAAAACTTTTTAACAGTGGTTGCCGCCGCAACAGTCAGCACTACTTGTACTGACAAGAAACAGACACGCACGTTTTGAATGTATATACGTGCACATACTTTACACACACACGCACGCACGCACAGATGCAAGCACATTCACTAGACACACGGACACAATTAGCGCTCAAGCACACAGACTGTTCATAAGTCAGCGTGCGTCATGGTTAGCAGACACAATTGTGATGGGTGTCAGCACTGGCGGTAAACAAATTCTCCAATAAGCACGCATCGTGGATAGGTTGACAATAGAGGACATTACAAATAAAATAAATAAAAGAGAAGAGGAAAAATGCCTGACAAAAACCCCTCTACAACTCTGTGCTGAAGCGTGGATGAGCTCACAGTATTAACGCCTAGCACCGTTATTAACCTAGCGCTTATAACGCATAGTGGCCTAGGAGGTAGAGACATATGGATTATAAGGGTTGGAGGTAATT
The DNA here is from genome assembly GCA_026546735.1 of Forbesichthys agassizii. Taxonomy (NCBI): domain Eukaryota; kingdom Metazoa; phylum Chordata; class Actinopteri; order Percopsiformes; family Amblyopsidae; genus Forbesichthys; species Forbesichthys agassizii. The sequence continues at coordinate 2,450 of JAODLL010052402.1, forward strand.
GAATATGTAAATAAAGTCGATAAATAGGCACAGTCGTCCTGGAGAAAGCTTGTTGACGCCTCTCCCTTCAATGTCATATGGGTGCTCTTCCCAGAAGCTCCGCCCACGCACATTGGAAACACATTGCCAAGGCTGGGATAGTGGTCTGCACCACTTTGTGCTCCCATGTACAGAGCAAGGGCTGGTGTAGAAACACCAGATTATATTTCCAGTGCGCGCACAACAGGCAGCTCTAGTGGACCATGAAAAGATATTCCCGGAATTTGAATCAAAAGTGTATTAGCTTTCGAACGCTGAAGTTTACATGCCCAACGTTACCTCAGCATAAACATGTTTCACATGTATCACATTATTTTTTCAACACGCACAGAGAACGTTAAAGAAGCGAAATGCTCGTAGATATTTGTTGAATTCGACAAAAAAATTGTTATCTTACATTTAGCTTGCGATAGCGGACTATACCTTTAATTGTGTTCTGTATTATTGTATATCTGTATTAGAAAGGAGTACGAGTCACTCACTATATGTGTTGTTGAATATGTTCACTGCGTTATTACATTTTGTGTTACAATTCCCGAAAACCAAAAAGCATCCCTTTAATGACAGAATAGGGGCAGGTGTTTAATATCTGCTAAATGTCCCTTGCCAAGTTAGAAGACAGCTAAGATCATACTGTACTTTTCACCGCACATATTGTACTTTCAATACAAATACTGAAACATGAAGACAAGAAGTCAAACAAGAATTTAAATGGATTGCTTGCTTGTCCATCTATAGCTTGGGGGAATACCCTGCTGTTGTCATGAACAGACCAGTGTTATCATCTGTCAATCACTGATCCCATTCTAATTAGGTATGTAATGTATGTTGGTGAGTGTCGGTGTCAAACTCAGGTGTATTGCGGCCGGTAATATGCCTGACCAGAATACGCAGTGCAGGCCAATGCTACTGTATACCATGCTAACCGCAACTAGTGGTTTCAGTGCCTTGCTAAAGGATTCAAAGGCACAGGCTTTACAAATCAAGGCAATGTCATTTCATTTGCTGTATGTTAGATTTTTTACAAGAAAACAATATGATTAGGCTACACCTTGTTAATGGGGCATGTAGTGCAAATGTGGTTTTCGACCACAAGTGGGTCTGCTGAGTGAAACTGGGTCCCCACATAAGCGCGTACGCACACCGACACACACCACACACACATACACACACATTGGCATGTAATTGTCCAAGCAGGATTTACATTCAGACGTAATGGTGCTGCGAGCCACAAAGTATTTCCCGTAAAAGATGGAGTAAGCATTTATACTCACTGTCTGCTAGCGCCCCTTCTGTGTTCATACTGAAAATAATAATCTGGTGTTTCTACACAGCCCTGGCTACGTGAACGTAAACAAAAACAAAGTGGAGCAGACCGCACCACACAACACTTCCCCAGCCTTGGCAAAGCGTTGCCGGGGGGTATATATCTGACTTTGTGTTAAAAGACAAAGACAATCTCCTGCGTTGTCTTGCTCAAGGGCACCGCGGCAGTAACCATTTAGGAACATTGGCGCCACGCTAACGGCGCACCAAGGCTTTGCAGTGCGCGACTCTAGGAGACGCCTAGCAACAACCCAGTAGACTGCTGTATTATGAGTAAACAAGGATAACCAGGATCACGATGTACCTTCGTTCTTGTACAGAACTTAGCGAGCGAGCGTGCATGCACACGCACACACACACACACACACGCACACGCACACACACACACCCACACACACATTTTGGCACCTCGTGAGGACTATTAGGAAGGTAGGGAACGTGTCAGGCGATTAGCCCGTGGGATGACACCCATCTTTGGTGATGAGCTGGCCCGGTCGCAGCCAGTTAGCGTCAGCCGGGACGGTGACAGGAGACATTGGCGTGTCTCTGGGGGTGACAACGTGATTGTGGGGGAAAGAGGAGGGGGGGTGTGGGGGGTGTGGTGTTGTTGGCAACACGGAGTGTTTCCCACAAACCCTCAAGCAAACGTGTAAAGCGCCTCCCTAAAGATAGTCGGGCAAGAAAGGTGCGAGGTTTATCTGCGGCGGTGGAAAATACTCCTGGGTCAAAAGGTGGAGATGAAGGGGGGGGACTGTTCATCTGTTTTATAACCATCCCGTCATCACTGAGACAGACTAACCAGGGTAATAAGCATTAAAATAATGAAGGCTATGCACAATGTATCTGTGTAAAATTACCCTGAGTGGTTACAGGGTGATAAAGTCACGACACATCTAAGAAAGAACGCCGCATACAGCGTGCGTCCTAATTATTTACTTTGCCCAACTGCTGTAAAAGTGGTGGTGCGGAAACAGTTTCCTGTGGGAAACAAACTGTATATTGTTACCACCTGAACATGTATTTCTCCACGTTATCAGCATTGTATCAAAGAAACCATGTTCATTTCATGTTAGTTGAACTGTCTAATGATTACATTTTAACTTTACTAAAATAACTGAGTGTAATCATAAGGATAAATAGTATTTGAAAACCCTGAAGTCATCTTGCGAAGCCATACCACGCTCTCTTGAGGGCTCCCGACCCCCTAGATTTGAGAATTCGGGAAGTCTTTCCTCAGCTATTCTGTGCTCTTCGTTCATTAAATGATCTGTTTTACATGTAAAGTACTTAAGAGTCTCTCTCATTGTGCCTTGGCCCTCAGCTAAGACACAGTGAGGTCCAAAGAAAGCCATGGGGATCTACAGTAACGGACGGCACAGGCAGACAACCATTTGCCCCGGCACATCGCGCAGATTAGGGTTCAAGGCCGGACTGGCTGATCTAAATTGTTCCACATACTGAAAAGATTACGATAAAAGAATGGACCAAGTGGGCTGATTGCTGCAAGCAACAGTGGATTTCCCCTCTCTAAAGCAAGCCTGGTTCTGCTACAGCTTGAAGGGGGCTAAATGCCAATGCCGGTCGAGAGATTAATATAGAAGGAAAATGTGTTTTTCTCAATGGAGAGGAGTGTCAGGTTTGCTACTGGGGACACAGAGGTTTTGTTTCACCCTCATCATTCTGACATCCATCCCATCCTCACATCGCTCTTCAATGCTGATATTTCCCATGTTAATGTAAATGTGAAGTGCTGTAGGTAAGTATACTGTAAGTTTGAAAAACTCCTGTATACCAACACTTGAAATACTTAAGGGATAAGAGTTATTAAGTGTTTTACAACAGCCTGTGTTGAATCATTTAAAATAATATACATCCATAATACAGAATTGGGTTTCTCTACAACCACCGTGACCCTCATATTTTTTTTTTTTTTTTTTTGAAAGGAACTACTTTCAGCAAAACTAATTACGTATCCTATTTCTGAACCGCCTGCTCTGGGAATGGTATTTCATTATGCAGTGTATAAATGATTAATATAAGTATAATTCATGTTTTGTGTTGCCTCAGTTCAGGGCATTTGTTTTAAGCAGAGGTATGTACAGTATGTTTAAGTATTTTACATCTTAGGGGAATAATATCTGTCCGGAACTATACTTACTTACTGTAAGTTACAACCTTTTAATGTGTCACAATATTTCCTGAAGAGCCTTTGTGCATTCAAGGATATCATATTTCTTAAAGTTAATTAGATTTTGAGAGTGCTTCCACTGATTCATTACCATGCATATTTCTTTTTCAATACACAATCATTCATTCATGCTTTATTATTCAATACATGATTTAAAATAATAAGGTAATTTAAAGTAAGGATGATCAACAGTTGTATCACATGGCCACAGCACACAGTTGACAGTATGCTGCGCCACAATATACCTTTCCTTTACAGTCGCCAGGGATAACCACTACAGTGTGACGGGCCATGTAGTTGGCCGATCCAAAGCCCCAACCCTTTCCAACTTTATCTTTTGAACGTTCAACTTAATGTTGTTTTGTCTAACCTAGTTAGAGTAGCAAGGTTGGACAAGTGCAAGGGGCCTAGAATCGGTCAATTGACCGATCCGAAGCCCCGCCCCTTTTCACCTATACACCAATAGCTGTTAAGCATTTTTTGAATACGACAGAAAATCCTTCAACTGTTATAGCATATACTTTGTCCAACCTAGTGAAAGTGGAGGTGCTTGGGATCGGTCAATTAACCGTGTTGGTCACACAAAATGAGGGGATTTGACTTTCATTAGGCCTAGCATAGTCGAACCTCAGATTGAAGAACAACAGTGTGGATTCCAGGATTTCATCCTGGTCGTGGAACAACAGACCAGCTCTTTACTCTCGCAAGGATCCTGGAGGGGGCCCGGGAGTATGCCCTGCTGGTCTTCATGTGTTTGTGGATCTGGAGAAGGCTGAAATCTGAGGCCATGGTTCTCAGGAAACCAATGGAGTGCCTACTCCGGGTAGGGAATGAGTCCTTACCCCAAGTGAAGGAGTTCAAGTACCTCATGGTCTTGTTTGCAAGTGAGGGGACATTGGAGCGGGAGAATGGCCGGAGAATCAGAGCAGCGGGAGCGGTATTAGAATCACCTTACCGCACCATGGTGACGAAAAGAGAGCTGAGCCAGAAGGCAAAGCTTTCGATCTATCGAACACTTTTCGTTCCTACCCTCACTTATGGTCATGAAGTGATCACAGGTACAAGCAGCTGAAATGGGTTTTCTCAGGAGGACACTCAGAGTAGAGGCGCTGCTCCGATGCGTCAAAAGGAGCCAGTTGAGATAGTCATCTGGTAAGGATGGCCCCCTGGGCGCCTTCCTAGAGAGGTGTTCCAGGCACGTCCGGCTGGGAGGAGGATAGGCTTAGTATTTGTTTAATGCTGTCCAATAATGACAACAATTCTCAGAGACTAACTACTTTTCATAAAACTTCCCTACTGAATGTCCGGCTACTATTTAGTTAGCCAGGCTCCGCTTGACTCTTCTCTCAATCTTCTCTGAGATTGTAGTCTGGGAAACGCAGCAGGACCAATTAGCATCCAGGGGGGGTGTGTAAGTGCGATAACGTCAAGCCAAGTAAAGTAAAGTCAAGTGTGTGTTTTGGTATTTGTGGGCAGCATGAAGGGATGCATACATTAACAAGCCGATTGGTTAAAGGCTGTCCAATAGTATAGATTGAGCAACAGGTCGTCACTTAGCAGTGGCCGGCGTTAGCTAATTAGCATGGGGTGAGGTTAGTGGCTTCTCTGGGCGCCTGTGGCATTACCCAGAGGCACGCTAATGAATTCTGATGGCCGTTTATAGTGACTCCTCCTCTGTGTGGGAGGGGCCTAAGGATACAGTATATAAGGAGTGCTTTCCTTTGTGGGAGGTGCCTAAGGGTACAGTATATAAGGAGTGCTGTCCACATGGTGAGTGTCAGACCAATCAGAACTGTGTGGGAGGGGCATGCATGCTTGGCTTTTCAAAATAAAACAATAATTTGTGTTGGCTAAAATAAACTTTTATTTTTTTACATGCAAGCAATATGTTGCTTTCACATAATGGCCTTAAGCCAAATCAACTGCTGATATGAACTACTAACTGATTAACTGCTGATATTAAATCCACATATATTTCATAATAAATGTGTGTGCTTTAGAGACTAAAGCTCATGCTCTGTATAGCTTCCACATAAATATTCATTGTGTGCAACAATATAGGCTACCTTTTAAGATAACATCTCTTTATCCATCGCACCAGTAACAGTTCCACAGAAACCAATTTCCTAAAGCTCAATAAATAAGCTATACAGATAAGGACTTTTCCATATAAATGGCAGTAAACACAGTGTCTACCATTCATCTAATAAACCACTGAACTTAACAGACCATGGAATCATCATTAAGTTAATATTTTAAATGATTATTATTGCCTTTGCTCTGTCATGGGCCAACCACGGCTGTTAACCCTAAAACCCCTGAAGTCATACAAAAGATGTACTGTATATCAATGTTTAATGTACATATACTTTGGTAGTTCTATGTAGACAAATAATCTGTTGGCTGGTTTATACCATGTGTCCTCATTCAACCAGGATATTAATATATCATATATTCAGGTATTTGGTAGGTTATATTTTTACAGTTACTATTTACCAGACTAAAATTATAATGTAACATTTTTGTATTACTTACATTTAGTAACATAATTCGATTACTTCCCATTACTTTTAGATTACTTCATACCTAAACATTGTTCTTTGAAATGGAACCCAAAGCAATTTGCTGTATTTGGTGGAACCAAATCTTTCTATTTTTGTGATGTTGCTCAGAGGATCATATTAAATTGGGACTTTATATCAAATATTGATTGACGTTAATGAAAGGTTAATATGTAATGGTTTTATGCACTTTTCTTCTGAAAACGTTTTTTTTTATTTTTTATGTAAATTTGAAAGTAGTCCTGGAAGTAAAAATGTAATCTGACTTTATATTTGTTGGTAACTGTAATGGATTACAGTTACTTTTTTTAAAGGGAATATAAAGTCCGGGTAAATTCACGAGGTCATTTCATTGTTGTTGGTTCACTGTTTGTAGGGATCTGCGGTGGGCTTGCACAAGAGAGGGAGGGGGGAGAAAGAGGGGGGGGGGGGGAGAGGGGACATGCTTGTGTTCTGTGTTAGAAAGCGGTACAACAAAACAAAATGTCATTCGGTCTCTTCTGCTGTTAGAGGAGATGGGTGCATGTAGCGTCATTATAGGCTATAAGGGTGTTTCATTAATATAGTGGTGCATAAATGTCCCCCTGACGTCAAAATAAACAAAATAAAACTAGCCCGGCGTGTGTACGTGCATGCTGCATGTGCCAGAGAGCGTGGATAGTGTACAGATTCAACGAAATCCTGGTTTCAGGACCATGGTCAGAGCCTCGCATTTGGCCAAACTTGACTCAGTTTGCATATACGCGCTGCGAATATTGAGAATATTTCAACAGCACAATCTCGAAGCCTCATTTGGAAAACGCAACAATAAAGCTAATTGTGCAAAATAACTGCATAGCCTATACGGAACGAAAAACTATAGCTTACGTTTTCACAAATAAATAGATGAGCATTTCTGTTGGTTTTCTTTGTGTATATGTTCCATAACGTCCTTTCCAAACGTAGGAAAGGCGGGGGAGTCATGATTTAGGGAAATGCGGGGCTATCGATGAAATTTAAATAGACTACAGCCACTCTCCTTAATCGCTACCACGGGATTTTGAATATGCAGTCCACCTGCTTTCTTTCTTTGTCTCTCTCTCTCTCTCTCTCTCTTTCTCTCTCTCTCTCTCTCATGTCTCTCCCCGCGTTGTCTTTATGCACGCTTGTGCGTCCTTCTAGCTACCACAGAGCGCTCCGTCCAGTACACGTCACATTATCATGAAGCCAGCCAACGGCTTCAGAGCGCCTCGGTGTACAGTCTCTCCCCGTCACCTCCCCCCCGCCACTCTCTCTCTCTATCTCTCTTTTCTCTTTCTCTCTTGCGCTCTCTCTTTCTCTCTCCACAACAATAGACCACCCGCACGCCACGCCACGCACACCGGACCGAGCGCTCTCTCAAGGGAGCCCGTAGTACGCTGAACCGCGCATTGACTTTATGAAATTATAAATCGATTTTGTCTTTGTTGAGATGTTGGCTAACACATCTCTTCCTTACACCTCGGTTTTCTCCGGCGCGGTAGAGATGTGGGAAACCTCGGCGATGCGCTTTTGCGTGGACGCATCCGAGTTGAAATAAGGAGCCAGTTCGGGGGTCGGGGCGGGAAGGGGGTTTGGGGGGGTCGGAGGGGGAGGGGGGTGGGGGGAAGTGTACTGTATATAGGAAAAGCTGACGTGGGGTTGTTGAGGATGACTGACCATTGACAAAGGAACGGGGAGCCCATCTCGGCTGGACCTTGATAGAAGGGATCTACGGGGTTCCGGGTTGGTCTTCTCTGGACAGCCGCTGATTTTGTTTGTGGTCGGGCGGGAGAACCATGCCGGTTCGGAGAGGTCATGTTGCGCCACAAAACACGTTTTTGGGAATAATCATCCGGAAATTCGAAGGACAAAGTGAGTATGCCTTCCGCCACCACCTTACACACACACGCACACACACGCAAACACACACACACACGCAAACACACACACCACCCGCATACAGTACGATGTGTGAATGCGCAGTCAGCGCTAACCTTTTGAAATTGCATAATATGTGGAAGCAACTTGTGCGTGCGTTCTGCTTTTGCAATTTGTAGGCTTATGTATATGTGCAGGTATCCGTGAAACAAAAGTTAAGATACTTCCAAATATTTGTTATTCCATATATTTGTTAACACTACTGATCACCTTTCTCTTGTTTAAAAAGACAGTATCGTGAGTTAATGTAATCTACATCAAATATACATTTGATTGATTCATAATTATCTAGTCTGGGATATATTCGATTGCATTGTTATTTGCCAAAATGGGTCAAGCCTAATGTGTTATAGCTGTACTAAAAAAACGACTTTTGAGGTTTATTGTATAATGCTAACTACTGAACAAGACTCATACACCCAATATTCATTACATATGTATAACAACTAATAATTGGTTGACAAAATTGAGTTATTTGATCTTATTCAAATTAAATATAAATGAATCATTATGATATATGTCAAGTTGATAAAATACCAATGAGGTTTTAGTTAATCTTTATGTGTAACTATTGCACTTAGTAGGCTACAACATCCATAACCTAAATCTATCTAATCCTTAACCTCAAAAGTACCATGGGGAGTTTTGTAAAGACTACATTTCCCATGAATGAGTTGCGTGTTTGTATTGAATTCAATGGACAACGCAGCAGTTGGCGATTCATTTTCTGGAGAAAGGCAAAAGTATGTATCTCAATGATTTGAAAGTGTTAAGCAAACAATATGTCCCGGAGGCAACAATTTATTCGATGGCTTCATATTTTTATGTCTTAGACACAGCCTAACCCATAACCAGACATTGTCTGTAAAACTACTACTAAAACTTCACCAAGATGTATGAAGCACATAAGGGAGTGATCCGCAACCCTGGTCATGTACTCACTGTCCGTAAAAACAAATGAATGGGTCTCCATCAATCTCTGCAGAAGCCTGATAACGACCCATTCATGAGAATCAGGTGTTTTGGAGCAGGGAGACGTCTTCAACATGCAGGGCAGTGGGTCTCCCAGGACCAGGATTGAGGACCACTGACATGCCTGTTCAGTAAACTGCCAGCATGCTCTGCTCGTCAGCATGCGAACCTGTTCCCTGCCCTCTTTGTCAACGTCACACCCAGAGTCGTGTAGAGCAGAGTTGCGCCAATATAAGTTTTACATTTCAAATGGTCACCTAGATGCAAAAGGAAGTGCTTGGGGGGTTATTTTAATCGATAAATAGAGATTCATAACTGTACTTTTTGGTAATTAGTAGCCAAAAATGCACAGATTTACATTTACAATATAATATGTAGGGTTCTTGTAGTTGCGTCTAACTTCCAGGAACTGTTTTGCGTTCCCACGATCCACCGTTGCTGTGAAAAAACGGTCCATTGGAGTGAACGGAGGTGATGCAACTCTCTCTTCTACATGGCTCTGGTTGTACCAAATCAACACAATACCAATGTTTTAATTAATCTTTATGTGCAATTATTTTACTTAGTATGTCATTATTTACAACATCCATAACCTAAATCTATCTCATGCTAACATTAAACCTCAAAAGTACTATGTAGTATGGGTAGTTTTCTAAAGACTACATTTCCCATGAGAGAGCTGCGTGTTTGTATTGAATTCAATGGACTCCCTTTTTTGACAGATAAGAAGTTCCTCATCGCCAATGCACGCGTACAGAACTGCGCCATCATCTACTGCAACGACGGCTTCTGCGAGATGACGGGCTTCTCCCGGCCGGACGTTATGCAGCGGCCGTGCACGTGCGATTTCCTGCACGGCGAGTTCACCAGCCGCCATGCCGTCGCACAGGTTGCCCAGGCGCTCATGGGCTCTGAGGAGCGTAAGGTGGAGATCACCTACCACCGCAAGGATGGTGAGTGTGCTGCGGGGCGCTGGCAAAGTCCTTGTAGGCAGTTCTGGCCATCTTGGTAGGGTCCAAGTCCTTGATGACCAACTTACAGAGAGTGCTGGTGAGCAGGGGGGGGGGGGGGGGTCCGTGGACATTGTGCAAAGCATAGCGGAGAAACAATCCAGAAAACGTGTGCACTTCAGCTCCCGATCAGCCCCGCTTGTGTAAGGCCAAGTACTGTCCACATGCACAGTTGTCAACCCCCTGGACCACAAGTACACTTAAACAAAATGGCTATTCATATTCAGAGAAATCTCTTCCCAGTATACCAACCTGAGTCTGCAGCAGGGTGAGTCTATTAAGAGCCGGGCTGTAAACCAGCTAACAATTAGGCTACCTGCTACTATATGCATAGGTAGCTAAATGTTTCAGATTTTCGGAGAGCTCCACTCAATCGCATCAAGTCTGACTTTGTATGCCTAAGTGGGGGTTTACAGCTGGTCTGAATGTTAACCTGTGGTGCCATAGTTCAGCTCTGATGTCGTGCGGTCACCGCACGGGGGGAAGGGGGGCTGTTCATTAGACTGCACTGCATTATGGGTAGGATTCAGCTCACTTCCCCAAAGACTACCGTGTAATGTGAAGAGAAGGAGAAGTATTTCGTTTCACCGTTCAGCCTGTCCTCTGTGTTAGTCCTTGTCACTTTCGAGAGAGCTAGTGCACGCTATATGCTACTCTGTATTTATCATGCTTTACTAGCGCTGTATTCTGTCAGCTGGTCTTAACATAGAATTATCTCAAAACAATGTTATTAAATGCGTTAAACATATTATTTTCAAGTATTATGAACACGTGAAGTAACATAATTTCTATTAGATTACTATTGGTAATCCGATTCCAACACACTTTTAAGTACATTTAATTGAACATCGTCATAGTGTATAATACGCTTTACATACAGTAGCAGCTTAGTCCTTTTGCAAATGAAACTGTCTGTATCTTTATTAATCCTTATGTACAGTATGACCCACTGGCTGGCATATGCTGCTTTATAAATATTGTGCACAGATTTTGCAATTTGCAGATGTTTTTTTTAGGCAGAGGACTCAAAAGAGAGAGCCAATATCAACCGTGTCAGCCATCCTGGTTCAGGGAGAGTTCATCTTTTCACTGACCTCTGACAATGACATGTGTATCTTGACAATTAAAGCCCTTTGTGTGATGGCGTGTGATGGCGATAATAGAATCCACGATTATCGTACCAGCTGTAGTGCTACTGTATTAAAGGTGTAAGACCTGGCTGGGGGTCCTGAGAACTAATTTTAAGTCTACAGTAAAAGCCCCCCAGCTCTGAGACTGACTCCACTCACTGTGCAATGTGGAAAAATGCTAAAAAGTCCTATAGGGTGATTTTTAACAGATGTGATGTGCGTGATGTGACGCATGAGACATTTTCAGAGCATAAAATCCAGGAATATTGTTAATATTAACACCAGCATGTCTCGTCACAATGCAGTTCCATTATTTAGTTCACAGCTCAAAGAAAGCACAATTTAAGGTGCGGTTACCCTTTAATTAAGGTACCAAAAGCTGTCCTTGCATGCTGCCAAACTAAGAGCGTGTTTATCCCTACATATTAGCTTTCCACTGGTAAGCAAACACTCGAGCTTCGTCATGTTTTTCATTAACACCATTATGCTAGTGAGTCAACATTCAGTGGCAGACAGCAAAACATTATATGGCAATGTGACTCACAGGTGTCCCAATAATGTGATAACTGGACCATTGTTGCAAACTATTCAATATTTAATCAAACCCACCAACGATGGCATTTCACATTTATGAGTAATTATTTAAGACGGGAGTTATATCCAGGAATAGCACTTGTGTATGAGGCATAACTTTGTACCTCAAACATTATGCTCTTGCTGTTCAAATAAAAGTTTTTAAATGTCAATTTCTGCTTTCCTTAGCTTTGACTGATCAAAAATAAAACATATGGTGCTTTGATTCATAGCACGAGATGTTTACCGCATCCTAAAACTAGACAGGACATTTCTGCAGTGTTATAATTGGCTTTCACTGATGTATCATGAGCTAACAAGATGTTTGTTCTAGAAATCCCTTCACCAGTTGACAGTGCAACTGTATGCATTAGCATCACTCTGCCAGCATCAATACATGTCAGGTTACACTGTGGTACCTAAACACTCAACAAAATGCCATTAAATGTCAGCTGTTGTGTGCAGTGAAGGACCTCGGGGTGTGTAAGCCAGCGACGGTGATGTGTGGTCTTGAGAGAGTCGGGAGGTTGTTCAGGTTAAGCGGTGTAAGAAGAAGTTTGGAAGAGAGGGATTCCTTGAAGCGATGGATATACTGTAGCGGGCGCTGAGATCAAAGACAGCAAGACAAAGTTCAAGGATAAAACCTTAGGATACTGACACTGTCAAGTGGAGATCTCGTATTATTTTTCAAGAGGTTTGAGATGTACTGTCTGCCCCTTAAAGGTATAGTCAGCTATTGCAAGCTAAATGTAAGTCAATGCCCTTTTTGTCCAATTCAAAAAATATCTCAGAGTATTTCGCTATCTTACCGCTTTCTGTGTGTGTTGAGTAAATAATGTGATACTTCTACACAGCCCTGGCTCAGTAAATAGTAACATAAACAAAACGGCGAACACCGCGCGTATCAACAAAGCCGCAGCACTACGTTTTGCTTCACAATGCATTTCGACATGTGAGGCGCCGCCGCGAAAGACCGCGGAGCGATACTGTTATTGGTTTGAGCTCGAAATTAGCAAGAATGACTGACCCTGCCTTTAACGTCCTCAACATCTATTAGAAAACAAAACATAACAGGGAGAGGGCATCAGGGAGAGAAGGGAGTCGCACTCAAGTGCACGGGGAACACACTCTTAGAGTTAACAACGTTATAATCGCCGGCATCGTTCACAAGGCGAATTATGCACACAAATCAAGGAGTGTCTCTTTAAACCTGGACTAAGATGAAAAACACCCCTCGACAAATATGTCAACCATCAGTTATATGCGGTCACTCGGAATTATAAACGCCATTAATCAACCGTGCCACCAAGCTACAGGTATAATCACACCACAGCAGTGAGTTAAGGCACTGTGGTGATGCCTGCAATGCCACTCCTAAGAAGGGAATAAACTGGGTTGCCACAACCCTGCAAAAAATCCATCATAAACCAGCATGAATTCCATGCTGGTCCAGGCTGGTTCATACTGGTTAGTGCTGGTTCATACTGGTTAGTGCTGCGGTAGTGCGGGTCCAGGCTGGTTCATACTGGTTAGTGCTGGTTCATACTGGTAAGTGCTGCGGTAGTGCGGGTCCAGGCTGGTTCATACTGGTTTGTGCTGGGGTAGTGCTTGTCTAGCTGGTATATTAGCACACCAGCAACCAGCATGGGGTGCCGGGGTACCAGAAAAACCAGCATACCATGCTGGTTCCAGCATGCAAAACATACCTTATGCTGGTGACCAGCAATGCTGGATTTGTAAGCAGGGAAGTGTCTGAACAGGCCATAACCTGCCTCAGGCCACACCAGAGCGTTGTACTCCCTTGGGCGGGCAACATTGATTTGGATGCACACATATCTGCTAAACATATCTTCATGTTGCATTGATCTGAAGAAAAAAAAAAACACTCCATGCTGGATAGGGAGACATCGATGACGGCACCATTACCTTCTCCAGGTCCCTGGGAGACTGAGATAAGAAGCCCTGGAGCAGAGCCCCAAGCCGTCGGGTTCCAGATCCTGGGGAAAAGGCCTCATTACTCTCGTTTCATCCCAGGGCTCTAATTACCTCCCTGTTTGTATCGGTGCCTCTCCTACTACAAAGGGTGGCGCCGTTCTTTCAACTATCTAATAATCTCTGTTTTCATAGAAGACTAGCCTGGATTACATTATCGCACTGTCGTGGGCTGCAGGTTCGGAGGTTGGGGGCGCACAGTTTCATTCAAAGCCTCTGGGATTTCACTTGTGATCTCCAGCTCTACCCCCGCGCATCCATTCCAGGGGTGGTTGTCGCTGGCTGGTTGCTATTTTCAGGCTCAAGCCACTGTGGACGCAATCGCTCCATTTGCTCCATTTGATTATATGTTTATTTATGTTTATATGTTTTATGTTTTTTTTATTTAAACCATCTTAAAATGCACCGCATAGCTTCTTTGTGAAGGACGTGAATGATGCTGCCCGTCAGCAGAATCTCCGGTGAAATCTTAACGCTTCATGATTTGCCCCTCAAGTGAAAGCGCTAGTCTTTTGCCCACGTGCACACACACACACACACACACACACACACACACACACACATGCATGTATACGATGACCTCTACAGTGTAGGGGGGGCAGCTGGCCGCACGTGTCACAGTCACACTGTCCCACGTGGCGTTTAGATGACGGAGTGCTTCTGTTTACTGTTACGCTCAAACAATCCTGGTCAAACTCGCGATAAACCAGTTTTTACCTCCATCCCCTCTAATCATAACACAATAATAAGATTAATTATGGTTGTTTTATTTAGGTGTTTTTGTGATTAGCAAACATTTCACAGTGAATCTCAACCAAAAATAAAAATCTAAAGCATCCATTTATTGCAATAGCTTGATGTTTACCCAGCTATAATATCATTGTGCAACTATTTCTGCAACTATTTAACATTGGAGCATCTAGCTCAGTTGCTTAGCATCTAGTCTCGTGAATCAGGCACTATTTCGAAATTAAAACTAATGAAGTTAATGCGGGTTGTACAATGACCTTAGAATGTACAGTGACGCATGTTGGCTGTTTTTCAAATTTACATTTTGTTGCCTTCCCCCACTGTGTTTAGTCAGGAAGTCAGTGAGCAATTTGTTATCATGCATTAGGTAGTGTATGCAGCCTGTTACAAGTGTGTGCTTGCATGTTAAAAGCATAATTAAATGTTTACAAATGTTGCTTGTGTGTCGGGAGAGAGAGAGAGAGAGAGAGAGAGAGAGAGAGAGAGAGAGAGAGAGAGAGAGATTTCTCTGTGCTGGATGGATGGCTAATGATGCTGTATCTAAAACAAACACTGTCACTCTATTCTGGCTAATTTAAGTACCTTTTCTGATAGCTGCGTTTAGCCCATCAGCCCTGGCTTTGAGTGTAGTTGAAGAAATAAAAAGAAAGAGTAAATTATACACTTGTTCAAACAGCTAGTAAGAAGCAGGATATTATAATTTGTCCCGTTAAGCCTCAATATAGAGCCGCCTTAGATGGGAATCAAGTTTGCACACATACATATATAGTCAGCACGTCTCTCCAGTTAGCTTGCGTACCTCCAGTTAGCTTGCGTACTTCCAGTTAGCTTGCAAACCTCTAGTTAGATTGCGTACATCCAGTTAGCTTGCGTACCTCCAGTTAGCTTTCAAACCTCTAGTTAGCTTGCAAACCTCTAGTTAGCTTGCAAACCTCTAGTTAGCTTGCAAACCTCTAGTTAGATTGCGTACATCTAGTTAGATTGCGTTCATCCAGTTAGATTGCGTACCTCCAGTTAGCATGCGTACCTCCAGTTAGCTTGCGTACCTCTAGTTAGATTGCATACATCCAGTTAGATTGCGTTCATCCAGTTAGATTGCGTACCTCCAGTTAGATTGCGTACCTCCAGTTAGCATGCATACCTCCAGTTAGCATGCATACCGCCACTGAGATACCGGGCTGTATTTCTCATCTGTATTTCTCTGTCCTGTTGTCTGACGGCAGGTAACAGACCTTATTGAAAGGCTATTGCCCCCCACTGTAATGATACCATACGTGCAGCAGATGACTGACACTCCGTATAGCCAACATGTGTCCTCGGCTAAAGGGACCCCTGGTTTGGATCTAGGATGAGCAGGTACATTCTACAAATGACCGTTGAGTTAGCGTTTGTAAACCTCGCCGCTTTTCAATCTCTGAATTTCAAACCAAAACAAATGCACAGCTGTGCTTCAAAACATACTGAGGAGCCCACCTTTAACTTTGCCCCTGTGATGCTTTGCCATGTAAAAAGTATAAAATGCTCTCATATCATAGGGAATGTACTGCATACAGCTCAATCTTTGCTACAGTATCTGATCATCGGGAATACACCTTTGCATGCATGTGCTCTGTATATATGGTATATATAGGCTAGAGATGGCACAATCAGTTATTTCAGTCCCGTTACCGATACAGATATCGACAATTTGGGTATTGGCCGATACCAAGTACCGAGACGATTCCAGTGTTATATTACATGTTTTTATTTTTTTTTAACGTTTATTAATTTCAGTGTTCCTAATGATATAGGCAAATTAGAGGAAGGTTTCTTTAAATCACACGTAAACTAGGCTCTATATACATGCATATGTTAAATTTCCACAATGGCTAAAGACTAAAGATTAAACGGTAAGATATTGTCTAAAAAAAAGGGATTTACTGTAAGTTTAAATATAAACGGATATCATGTGACTGTAATGTTAGGCCCGTTAGATGGCAGTTAATTACTTAGAGGCCAAATACTATTTTATGAGGTAACAAAATTAATAATATCACATTGAATGCTATATGCTATGATAGATATGTTGTAATCTACGGTACATAACAGATCATTTCACATCAAACAAATGCAAGATAAAAACTTTTTAAATTTTTTTATTATTTATTTATTTTATTTGAAGACAAAACATAACAACAACTTAAACCCCTGTGCATCACAGTCTAATTTAGCTCAATTGCTGC
>JAODLL010052423.1:0-19142 GCA_026546735.1 Forbesichthys agassizii
TAGAAATGCACAAATAAATAAATACATGTAAAAATACAGAAATAGCCTTTTTTAATACAAAAATGTAATAATTTTTCAATTATTTGTATATTTATTTAATTATTTATGTTTATTTATTTAATTATTTATAATTGTATATATTTATTTCTTTCTTTTTATTATGGCAGTCATGGTCCTCCATATTCATCCTGCCTACTTTTAGCTTTCACAACGCCGGTTGGTTCAGCGCTGTCCAATAGAAACATTAACCAGAGGTCTACGCCCAATAGGAGGAAATGACTACGAACACTTCCTAATGGAGCGTGGCCAGACCTATTCACACAGTGAATATGGTCTGGTTACACTAGGCTAGGGTGTCCCTGAATTTTACCCCCAAAGAGTGTATTGTCTTACAATAGCTGACTACCTTTTAATGAACAGCACCCATAAATTAATAGCGAGGAACTGTTGTGTGTGTGTGGTGGTCAAATCAATTGTCATCTTTTCTCCTGGTGCCGGACAACAGCCCTTCATTACCCTGCACACCCCCCCCCCCCTTCCCCACCCTCCCTTAAACCTTAACCTCCCAAACCTCCCTTCTATTTTTACGTCAATGCTTTGAGTGGTAGGAGGGTGAGAGCCGGCTTGGGGGGCCCTTTAGCCGAGTGAAACTTTAATAGCCTGGCGTAACTAGACCATATTCACTCTGTGAATAGTCCATACACCAACTATCAAATGCTGTTTTCCCTGTTCAACATCACGGTGAATACTTATTATACATATATCAATTATATATTTATATATATAATAGACATAAGACTTCTGTGAAGTAGTTGGCATCCCAAATGTTTCTGCAAACTATTTTAAAGAAATTATACATTCCAAGATACCTGTATATGTTAAAGGTAAAATCAGCTTTCGGTAAAGCAGTCGTATCCTCCTACTTGGTGCAGACCTCTGGTTAATTTAGAGTCTATTGGACAGCAGTGAACCAATCAGCGTTACTACAATTGTTTTGATCACCTCATCTAGCAAGCAAGCACAATGTATTTATAAAGCACTTTAAAATACAAACAGTAGTCACAAAGTGCTGTACAGAAACATGAATATAAAACATAAAATGTACGGCACAAATAAGACCCAAATAAAAAAACAAAATCAACATAAAATATAAATAAAACAATGAAATCAATGTCGGTTTTCGAAAGCCACAGAGAAACGGTGGGTTTTTAGGAGGGATTTAAAAGCATACAGTGAGTAAGCCTGTCTGATGGGCAGAGGTAGAGCATTCCACAGTGTAGGAGCTGCCACAACAAAGGAACGATCCCCTTTCAGACTTAAAAGTCGAGAAAATAATTTAAAAATGGATCCTAAATTGTATGGGCAGCCAGTGTAGTGAGTCCAGGATGGGGGAAATGTGCTCGTATTCACGTGTTCCAGATAAAAGACGTGCGGCTGTGTTTAGAACCGTCTGGAGACGGGCAACAAGTGACCCACTGACCGCCACATACAGTGCATTACAGTAATCCAACAAAGGTGTGGATTACAGTCTCAAAGTGCTTCCTTGGTATCACTGACTTGATTTTGGCCAAATGCCGTAATTGAAAAACGCTAGTTCTACCACCATTTAGAAACACCCTCAACTTCACATCTCACTACCCCACCCTGATTGGTCCAGCTGCAGGGTGGCTATGAGACCGCTAATGTGAACAGGATTTCCAGACTATATTCTCAGCTGAGTGCATAGATGGGCAGATCCAGACTAGCACCTTAATGGGGCTGAAACAACACTGTTTTGTGTTGAAACACAAGAACCCCCCCCCGAACACACCACCAACTTAGTTGGTTGGTTTATTCATTTTATTAATATGATTCATTTTATTTTAAAGCACTTTGTGATCCCCTGTCTGTGAAAGGTGCTAATGAAATATACTTTACTTAGATACTTAAAACCCCTCCTCCCCCCAGAACATGGCAGTGTGCGGTCAGAGGGTGAGGTCAAGGTTATGTAGAGGGACTGTGTTCCCGTGGGCGTGGCTCTGTGCGGAGCCTAAATGCAGCCAAGTCATCTGCCTCGTATGAGAGCACTAGAGGTGCTGTTTGCTGTTATTGAGGCAAACACAAAATGGTGTGTGTGTGTGGTTTATAGAGGATATACTGTGTTGAATAATATCAAAATAGATAACTATTTGTTTGTGCGTGTGTGTATGCATGTTGCCAGCATACAGTGTATTAGGGTTAGGGTATAATTGCCTGGACACAACATTGTTAACATTTTATATTACGGTTGTACATTAAGGTTTTACATTACCATTTAATATTATATATAATATGTGAACATAAGAATAAAGACATGACTAAATAAACCTCCCTTTTTATCCAGCGAGAAAAAGGGTCACAAATGTAACCTGCTACCCCTAATGCATGTATTCACACACACACTTAACAGTGAGTATACTGGACTTGATGTAAATAGACTCACATCGCTCAGGCCTGCATTGGGAACATGCACTCACTCCAGTCTCCATATAGTTTAAAGGCATACATCGGCATGAAGGCAACAACACACCTCGGCCCATACACAGCAGACCTGGGCAAAATAAGGCTCGGGGGCCGTATCCGGTCTGGTAAGACATTTTACAAATGATATAAAATAAAAGTTCATGATTAGCTCTGCAGATTATGTTAGTTTGTTCACTGCTGCGCAGAAACCATTGTTAAAGTGAATGATTATTTTAAAGTTATATTAAGAATTTTGAATGGTGTTGCATGGAAAATTAATATGCGTAATCAATAAGGTAACAACGTTAGCTTCTTTTTCCTTTTTCTTTCCCGAGCATGTTGGTTAAAAATGTTAAACTGGCTACCAGGCCTGTCACGATAATTACTACATCGACTTATCGTGCATTATACGGACGTGACGTCAATAACACTGCTGATATAAGAGAGGTAGCCATGTTGTGCTGCTGCTGGGCTCTAGTCTGCCTGCTCACAGGCAGCGCCACGCACACAGACACGCACACAGAGCAGACAGACAGACAGACAGCGACAGGTTAAAGAAGTGTTCCTCGAGAATTTGAAGAATTAATGCGAAAATGTGCCTTGTGAAAAAGTACAGCCATTCACTATCAGTTTCAATGCACGGCTTCCCAGATGGACTTGTGACAACAATTCCTCTGGCATGTCAGGTTACCGGAGGTTCCGTTTGACTGGAGGCATCAGGCTTTAACAAGGTTCCACCCAGCCATGTCAGAGTTCTGCTCTATAATGTCTGTAACTAGTGTTTTATAAATAAGACTGTGGACCATATTCCATCACGGCACTAAAGCCAGGAGCTTAATAATGATAACTGTATACTCCTTTATTTAGCTAATATTGAACTTGCCTAGTGTTTCTCTCATTCTGTGTGAATATTTGAGGGAATGCATTGCCATGAACTAATTGTAGAAATGATGAGGGCTTGTTGTGTATGGGGAATTAGCTCAAATGGTAGAGCGCTCGCTTAGCATGCGAGAGGTAGCGGGATCAATGCCCGCATTCTCCAGTCCTACTTTTTATTTGACATGCTAAGAAGACACGTTCAGACACTCAGCCTGAGACTGTGTAACAAAAACACTAGATGTATTTGTAATTTATCTGGTGTTTGAATCTTGAGCAATATTAGTGTGTAATCTTGCAGGGCATATTACAATAGCTAGGATAGCACACAGTAGTAACTTAAAGAATGCTACTCGAGTTGCAAATATCAACATATTGTTTATACGATATGTGTGCATAGGGGAATTAGCTCAGATGGTCATATGAGACAGAATACTATTTTATAAGGGAGACCTAGTCAAGAGGGCAGCTCCTAACACAGGGAATGAACTGCTCTGTATTTGAAAATGCTGAATTGTATGCATGAACATATTTTAGTTATACGAGTTCAGATTAGTCTTAGAAGTAGCTTGTTATGCTAACGATACTATGGTTAAGGGCCAACATGCAGAGCTAGTAGCTTGTTATGCTAAAGATACTATGGTCAAGGGCCAACATGCAGAGCTAGTAGCTTGTTATGCTAACGATACTATGGTTAAGGGCCAACATGCAGAGCTAGTAGCTTGTTATGCTAACAATACTATGGTCAAGGGCCAACATGCAGAGCTAGTAGCTTGTTATGCTAACGATACTATGGTTAAGGGCCAACATGCAGAGCTAGTAGCTTGTTATGCTAACGATACTATGGTCAAGGGCCAACATGCAGAGCTAGTAGCTTGTTATGCTAACGATACTATGGTCAAGGGCCAACATGCAGAGCACGAAGTAGCTTGTTATGTTAACGATACTATGGTTAAGGGCCAACATGCACAGCAAGAAGTAGCTTGTTATGCTAACTATTCTATGGTTAAGGGCCAACATGCACAGCAAGAAGTAGCTTGTTATGCTAACGATACTATGGTTAAGGGCCAACATGCAGAGCAAGAAGTAGCTTGCAGAGCTACACACACACACACACAAAGCAAGCAGAATTGGTTTGATGGGCACTTCTATCTTGGTGATTACTGTTTGTGCTCAGGTGTTGGCCTAGGACTAGAATAGTAATATAGTGGTCACACACACACACACAGAGACTGTCATGCAGTATTTACAGACTAGTAGACACACTATAGTCAAATGTTATTACCACCATTTTTGGTTGTTAGTTATCATCGAGATAAATGACTGCGATTGATTTAAATTTGAGTGTAATCGAGCCAACAGCCAAGTGCTGAACATATTTACATTCCGAATTGGCACGTTTCTGACCCTTTCACTTGCAAATGATGCATCATGACACCACGATCATGTCGCAACAGCCCACAAACCTCAAACAACACACACACACACACACACACACACACACACACACACACACACACACACACACACACCAAGTGCAGTAGGTTGGAGGGGGTGTCAGTTGTGAAACATTGTGAGTCACAGCGTGCGATTGCCCAAGGATGTAGGTCGTGACAAGACCGACCACTCCATCAGCCGTAGAGGCTCCTAGACAGGCTCTAGTGCAGACCCACATGCTGCGACACGGTGCCAGGCTAGACTAGCCGCAGCTGTCGTACCTCACCACCAAGGGTTTAGGTGGAGCAGACAAGATCACCGTCACCGTTACGTTTCCTCAGTGTGGGGTGTTTAACTTGTCAAATGTGTTTCGGCAGGTGCAATCGGCAACGATGAACCTGGCCCTCCCGACGTAGGCTACAAACTTTTCCCTTGACCGTGCTTATCAAGCTCTAGAAAACCACAATTGACTTTAACCACCAGTATATGATGCTCAATATGTAGACATTTGCTTGAACGCTGTCATTCTTGATTATGTTGACACAATCTGTAGGCTTTGCATAAAGCATATTACCTCATAGCCACATCATTAGTTATAGATTACGTTTTATTAATGATAAATGGTCGATTTGCTGTTTCAAACGTGTGGTTGGAGTTGTACTGTATGTGAGGAGAGAGAATACGGAGCTCTCTTCTGCCCTCTGGTGGAGAATAGAGGGTACTGGCCAGGAGATTACTACTATAATTACTATTAGTCTATAATACTGCATATATACCATATATTAATACAAGCATCTGCGTTCACTGTCCCAATCCAGTAAATTATGTGCTGTGACGGCCCTGCCTTGTCTCAGCAGGCCTGTGGTCCTTATTGGCTGGATAGGCCCTAATTAAGTACACCTGGGCATGTCACTTATATATGAGTGTTCCAGCACACTGTCTCTGTGACCCTCCTGGCACCACAGGCTGTTGTTGGTTTGTGTCTTAGTTTGGTCAGCATGCAACACGCACCACATATATTCAGTACATACACCTACAGACATTCACACCTCATTCTGTTATTCTGTTTGTTAGTTTACGGCCCATGAGCCAGGTCGTAACAGAGCAAATAAAGATGTTTGTACTATTGGGCCCACGTGTTATTTTTTAACATTTTTTCAGCAAAAGTTTAATATCTTCAGAACATTAAATACGTGACAGAGCACCCCCCCCCAACACACACACACACACATGTTTCTCTATTTAAGGATCCACTAAGTGTCTTGACTTCACACACGGACCATGTGGACTCTCACTAAGAACTCTCTCTCCCCCCCCCCTTCCCTCCAGAATGTAACAGAAGAGGTTGTGTTCATGTCCTCCTCTACCCTTCCCCCCACCTCCCCCCCGCTCAACAACATCAGCGGGGAGGCGGTGGGTCTGCAATGCACCTACGAGGAGGGCTTCAAGCGCGTGCTGCTGCCGGTGGTATATGGCGTCGTCTTCCTGCTGGGGCTGCCGCTCAACGCCGCCGTGATGCTGCGGCTGTGGAGGCCCTGCTCCCCCTTGCTGACGGGGCCCCGCCGCTCCTCTCGGGCCGGGCCACGCCCCCCCCAGGCCATGAGCGGTGGCAGTGTGTACACGCTGAACCTGGCGGCCGCCGACCTGCTATACGTCTCGTCCCTGCCACTGCTCATATACAACTACGCTAGCAACGACTACTGGCCCTTTGGGGAGTTGGCCTGCAAGCTGGTGCGCTTCCAGTTCTACAGGTGTGTGTGTGGGGGGGGTTTGTGTGTGTGTTTCTGTGGGCATGCGTGCGTGTGTGAGCATACCCATGTGTGTGTGTGTGTGTGTGTGTGTGGGGGGGGGGTTTGTGTGTGTGTCTGTGGGCATGCGTGCGCGTGTGAGCATACCCATGTGTCTGTGTGTGTGTGTGTGTGGGGGGGGGGTTGTGTGTGTGTTTCTGTGGGCATGCGTGCGCGTGTGGGCATACCCGTGTGTGTGTGTGCGCGTGTGTCAGGGGTAGGGATAGGACGATATTATAGTTTATCGTGATAAAAATAATCATGATGATCATATCATTGTGAATGTCCATTATCGTGATAATCATGAATATCCTCACATAATTATTACTTTCATAAATAATAAATAGTCTCACTTGTGCAGTATATCAATTGTATTTATTTATTAGCCTGTATCTTTACAGTTAATGGGAGCTGAAGGCTCGGCCTGCCTATTGTGAAAAAGATTAATCGGATTTGTTGAAATACTGGTTTCAAAACAAATCACACAAAAAAGGTACAGTACATATGTGTCACGATAATAACACTTATTGTTTCTTAACACATTTTAAGAAAAGTGATTCCAGTATGTTTTAAGGCCCCGATATACTTGCTTTTGTGCAACGCGTACACGTAGACAAGCGGCTGCTTCGCTAAAGGCATTGTTCTCATACTTGCCTGCGTACCTTGGTGTGCTCGGAGGATTTAAAACATATCCAGAAGGGGGCAGATCAGTCTATACCTCTCATATCCACAATAACCACGGCATGGAGACATCATATAGGTGTTGGTAATTACGGACTAGCTCTACTAACTTCTCATTGTTCCTTGTTTAGAAACTGTCCATCTGCAGTAACGCATCATGTGTAGACAATAAAATAAATAATCGTGATAATATCATCTATCGCAATTGTTTTGGCCAGGATAATCGTGTCATGATGTCCCATGCCTAGTGAGGTGTGTGTGTGTGTGTGTGTGTGTGTGTGTGTGTGTGTGTGTGTGCAAAGCCCATTGAACACTGTGTTTAAAGGCACTATTTCCTCCTCTTCCTCCAGCAACCTGCATGGCAGCATCATCTTCCTCACGTGCATCAGCCTGCAGCGCTACGTGGGTATCTGCCACCCGCTGGCCAGCTGGCAGCGTAGCGGCGGGTGTCGCCGGGCGTGGCTAGTGTGCGGGGGGGTGTGGCTGCTGGTGGGCACCTTGTGCGCGCCCACCCTCCACTTCGCCGCCACGGGAACCAAACGGAACCGCACCGTCTGCTACGACCTGAGCGCGCCGGAGCGCTCGGGCGACTACTACCCGTATGGCATGGCGCTCACCGCGCTGGGCTTCCTGCTGCCCTTCGCCGCTGTCACGCTGTGTTACTGCCGCATGGCGCGCACCTTGTGCCGGCCCGCCATCTCCGCGGCGGCGGCGGAACAGCGTGCGACGGCGGTACGCACCATCGTGGTGGTGACGGTGGTGTTCTGGCTCAGCTTTCTGCCGTTCCACCTCACCAAGACGCTGTACCTGGCAGTGCGCGCGCTGCCCGCCATGCCCTGCGCCACGCTAAACCTTCTGTCCGTGGTGTACAAGTGCACGCGGCCCTTCGCCAGCGCCAACGCCTTGCTGGACCCCCTGCTCTTCTACTTCACGTTGCCACGGCGACGCCGACGCACGCTCCGCATCCTGCGCAAGGCCTTCAAAGGGAAGGCCAGCACCAGCGCATGAGTGCCTGCTTAGGTCTCCTCCCCCTTCTCCCTCCAGTGGCCACCAGAGGGCCCCCAGGAGCGCAAGATTTTAAAGTTTACGTTTTTAAAGTTTTTTTTTTCTTTTTAACTTTTTATGTACAGCTCATGAGTCGGTTTGTAGCGCAGACCCTGGATGGGCACAGATACATAAAAGATACATAAAAATGTATTTAAAAAATAAGAGACCTTGTGAGACCATCCTGATCTCGTAGACTACAATTTAATTTTGCCGTGAGTATCAATCTGGAAGCATTAGATGCAGAAGTGGTTGTCAGAGGCAGTGCAAGAACATTCCTATCAAACTTCCTTACGTTCGATTCGATTGGACTATTTAACTTCATCTCACCCAGTCATAATGTAAAAGTCAACGCTTTTGCATTGAGGGGTTCCAGACCGCCATCATAGAATTTTGAAACATCTATTCCAACATGAAATATCAAAGATTTTTATTTTCAAATAATGGAATATTAGGGAATTTAGTTTGCAGCATGTTCAATTTTTGTTGGTATCAAAATGTTATTGAATGTGGTATTACATTTTGAGATGCCTCAACACATCTTGATCGGTCTGAGTAGTACCTACGCAAAATATCAGCACATTAATTTTCTTTTGGATTTTGCCATCCTGGCTGTCTCTTTTACACAAACACTGTTCTGTTGCCCTGTGTAAAAGGGACATTCATTAAAAATCATGCAAATTCTGATTCCAGTCAGACCTTTATTTGCATAAAGTTATTTAAAAGGTGGTATGGCTCTGTTCTGGGAGCTCTCTGGCTTTCCATGAGAGCGTACATGGAAGGTCCTTTCCATGAGCGTACATGGAAGGTCCTTTCCATGAGCATACATGGAAAGTCCAATGCAAGGAGAGCCACATTAGACCCCCACAGGGTATAGAACAGCAAGCATTAAAGTGTACCTGCACCCTAGATGTGTTTTTGAGCTGTAAACAAAGTGCTGGTGTTAATATTGACAACATTCCTGTTTTTATTAAAATCTGCATTTTATGAACTGAGAACAGAACTACACGTCATATCTGTTAATCATATCTGGCTGGTTTTCTACCAGTATGCTCATACGTCATCAAATTCCTCTCAGCTCCTCCTCCTTGACGCATTTGTCAAAGTTGGAGTGGGTGGAGTCAGGCTCAGTGCTTTGGTGCAGTTACCACTTTAATGACAACAGACATCAACCAATGCAGAAATACAGCAGAACAAAATGGAGGTGCGGGGGCAGGAGGAGGAGGCAGGCTTAGCCATCTTAAATAAGGCGCCCTGGACTATATGGTGAACGCATGTATAGCGATCATCTGGTCTGTCAGCTGGTTGAGGTCAGATCAGATCTAAGCGTGACGTTGTGGCCTACCTGAGCTAAGATTGTGCTTCATTTATACTCTGGGAATTTGACTTGGAGTGGGAACTCTGGTAGCAGCAAACGATTTTCTATTGAAAGATATTGGAGCAGAGAATGGCATCACACTGTGTCTGTGTGTGTGTGTGTGTGTTGTAACCCAAGCTCTTATTTTCTGTTGCTTGCTGCCATAGCTGGGCCAGCCTCGCGTGGTCCGTTAAGCATTTGTTTAGGTCTGATATGCAGATGCACGTCTTGATACTTTAGAACAACCCCCCTCTACTGTCATCCGGTCATCATTTAGATGCATAATTACATGTTACTTAAAGCTTCCACATGCTAAAATCACACAGAACCACCAACAACCTTGCTTCTTGTTAGAGAAGGGAATAGTCAGTGTACTGTAACACAAAGAGTACCTAATTTCTCCTAATATGACCTCGTTATTGTAGGAATTGTTTAACATACCGTTTGTTGCAAGATTTGATTGCTAAGTCCATTCTGGTTTATACGGTAGGATGTGTTGTTACACATTTTGTCCAGTAGATGGGAGCAACTCGCCATTGCTGAAAAAGCACTAAATGCCCTTTGAGCTTTGAGCTTTGCAAAAACTTATTTTGGACGACCTTACCATGTCTGTGCAATGTATTTGTGTTGATTTGTAAACGTATATTTATGTTCTCTTAAAAATGTGTCACTGATACGAGTAGGATTATTTAAAGAGTAACTGCACCTTAACATTTATTTTTTTGAGCTGTACACCAAATTAATTGGACTGAACTGTGATGAGACACAGTGTGTCTGAGTTGTGGAGCCGCGCAGGTGCAGATCTTGTGGTAGTAGCAAATATTCAAACGAGAACTTTGAATATTAACACCAGCTCCACAGCTAGTGTTAATATTTACAAAACACAATTTAAAAAAAATAAATATTTTGATGTTATGGTCTGAAAACGGCTCTATGTGTCATATTTGTTAAAAATCACATCGCATTTTTCAATATTGTGCAATGTGAGGTTAGCCTGCTCTTTATTAATCCAATGCTAGTGTTCACTCTATGATGAAATCTAGTCTGATTGGACTGGGGCGATGTGATTTGCTACATCCTGTGCTCCTGCCCTTGTGAACCGAGGGAATGTTTAAGTGGCAGGAACTGAAATCTGTTCTTGCATGTGTGTTTCTTTTCTTTCCGATAACAGTATGTGCTCACTGATCATATTGTCACTCTGTTTATAGTGATTATTGATGTTTACAAGGATTTTACATGTTACTACTGTATGATACATTGGTAAACAGAAATAGCTTTACAATTCAATCTCACAAAAGAAATTTAAGAAGCCATTATTGTTAATTTTAACAAGAACTTTACCTTTACTTTACTTACTTACTTTATTTTACCTTTACTTACCTGCTAGAAATAAAAATAAAGAAAGAAATGAGAGCAGTTTAATGTTTAAGCCCAGATAAATATAAAATGTTTGTGAAGTCAGAACATGTGAAACATTGTGAACCATATTTATACTAGTGATATTTAGTATTGTAGAGGTTTAATGCTTGTTGCTTTGATTGTTTTTGTGTGTTTGACAGTCTGAAGTGACTTAGAACCGTATTTTTGCCAGTATTATGATGTAGATTAATTAATAAATTATATTTTTGTAACGTTCCAAAATCAATTTAATGTTGAGGTTTATGTAGGCCTACTGTGAATATTCTCACTACTTTCATTAAGTATACAACCTGTTTTTTCACACCTTCAGATCTCATCTGTCAAAGAGCTTTGTTCTATGAAAATGATGAGGAAGAGGAAATGGTAATAAAGACAAATATTGGCAATATATTGGCAATAATCCTTTAATATCAATATAATATCTTTTGACTTGAGTTATGTGTAACTAATGCATAAAACCGTCTAACTCAGAGTACCTGGTTGCATGAAATATGTGGATAATAATGGCCTAATAATAAATAAATAAAAGTGCCGCCTCTAGGGGCGCTGTAGTCATCGTCTGGGCATCTCATAACATTTAAAAAGTATACGTTACATCGGGTCCTTTCCCCCAAGCAGCTTGATAAAGAAAAACACCACAGAGACTATTGAAAAAGTTACATTTTATAACGACCATCTGATTATAACATCGTGTGCATGTTCACTTTCCTCCATGCTGAAGCAGCCAAGTGAAGCTGTGACATTCCTGTTGTCTCTCTCTCATGGTTATACGGTCCGAGGGCTATAATTACATCTAGTTTGTCCACAATATCGTCCCATCAGAAAGAAAAGCTTTTCCTCTCAATTCCCGAGGGGGGCTATGACAGCCCCTGTACCCCCTAGCCCCGCCCACCCCTGCCCTATCTCACGCATTCGCATGCAAAAACATAACTCACGGAAAAACTAAACGTTGTCAAAATAAGGAACCCACGTAATTTCTTGGGAATTAAAGTGAACGATGCTCGGGTCCCGGGCTTGCAGACCTGACGGTTGGAAAACGTTTAGGAGATTAAACGAGTGACAAACGCTGAAGTTGTAAACAGGTTGGGAACAGTTTGAGAAAGTTTGGACAAACGGTGAGACATTTTCCGTCGTGCGTGGATGCGGTTAGGAATCGACAACATGTACGTTTTTGACCGCATGACAGCGCACGTCTAGTTACTCTTTAATTTACTGGTTAAGGTGTATAAACACTTGGTTCTCTTTAGTTTTGTATGAGACGTAAAATAGACGTAAGCCGTTAGATGTAAACGGGAGCATTGCGGTCGGGTTTTGTGGAACGGACTCCACGAAATGTGTCTGACTCCACGTTATCAATGAATTAGACTAGCAGCAAAAGAAAACATGAACAATGGCTGAACGTGGGAAGGGGGAGAAGATCGCGGGTGTGTACCGCAGCGTGTCTTTCAAGAGATTGGAGGCTTGGAGCGCCAACAGAGACCGCGAAGACCGAGAATCTAAATCAAAGGATTTGGAGGATTGTGGCTTCGCCCTTCCCCCCACGCCCGCCGCGACAGAGTCGTGCACGGCAGAGAAAGTACAGCCCTCGGCAACGCGTAATGTTAGCGTGTCTAGGAAAGTTTCCAAAATATCTGCCGCCGCCGCCTGCCTCCAGACCGCAGATCTAAAGAGAGCCTCTTATCCGACTGCTCTCTCCTCTCTTTCTCCCTCCATCCGCCAACTCACCGAGAAGTTCAGCCGCTCCGCCCAGACTCACCGAGCAGCCGCGGGCGACAGCGCATCACTGGCGGGCAGCAGAAAAGCGTTGCCCCGGGACATCAAAAGTACGAAAGGAGACCGGTCACCCTCCAGGAAATCGCTTCACGGGGACAGCAGCGGCGGCGACGACGACGACGACGACGACATCCCCGGAATCTCGAGTCCGACCGAAAACGACATCCCGGGGCAAAAGTTTCAATCCGGGACTGACTCTGTCTCGGGGTCGGACACGGATAAGAAAAGTGAAAGACGGGCATGTGCCCACGCGTCAGCCGGCGGCAGTAGCAGTGACTCAGGTAAGAGAGATCATTCATCCGTCTACCTGTGTCCTCTTGCTCGTAAAAAGACGGACGAGGAAGAGGACGGTCCTTCTGTGAATCCTCCCGCCTGTAAGTCTCACATGAGTTGTTATTACAATACACACCACTCTGACATTTGGCCCAGCGTCACCAAGATCCGGGAGATATTCGGGGAGAGGCTAAACAAAGAGCAGCGCGACACAAACGAAACTTCCTTAGCCTTCCACCACGGGGGCCACCTGCACCCGAAGAACAGCGCCTCTCTCACGGACAGGAGCGACAAGCAGCATTCGGCGAGCAGCTCGGGCAATGAAGCCGGTTGCCAGCACTTGCCAGAGGAACGCCATCACAGAACTCTTGGCAGATTAAGCCGTGGCGCTACGGAGGAGGAAAGGGGCAGTGCAGAAGGCGGATACAGACGTGGCATGGACTTCCGTCCAAAACTCGGCCCTCAGCGACACTCGAGCGGTGTTTGGAGGAGGGCCGCCCGTGTCACAGACGGGCTGACATTTGACCTTTACCCCCCCGCCCCGTCCTCCTCGGCCCAGCCCCGGGAGAGAGCAGCGGAGAGGCAGGGGGTCGATGCGCCTGCGGATAGTTTACATTCCTCGCATAGCTCCTGCCGAGCGCCAGGTCTCGCCACCCGCTCCTCCTTTCCCCCTGCCCCCCCAACCCCTGCAGCTGCGGGCCCGAATGAGGGGAAGCTCAACGCACCTCCCCGCCCCCACCGGAGGGTCAGCTCCGGCGACGAGGAGGAGGGGGAGTGGTGGGAGGTAGGGCGTGCCAGGAGAGGAGCAGGTAGACGAGGAGCGCGCTGTGCCGGCGCTCCTTTGCCCCCCGCAGGAGGAGGAGGGGGCGGTTACTTCTCCCGCGGCAGGAACGGTTGGCGGGGCGTCGGCAGGTCGTCGGGCAGTGAGGAGGAGGACGGTTGCCACGGCGGCCGCGATGCGTCACGCCGCCGCTCGCTGAGGAAGAAGAAGAAAGCGGGCGGAGCCGGGCGCCACAGCGAATCGGAGTACAGCGACGACGATGCCAACGACGAGGGCGTGGCCGCGGCGGAGCGGCGGGGGCGGCGGCCCCCGAGGCAGAACGCGGCGGCAGCCCGGGTGCAGCAGTGGGAGCGGCTGGTTGTCACAGGCAACGCCGCCACGCCCTCCCCGCGGCCCGCCGTCTCCCGGGTGTCCCGGGTCAACATCCCCTCCTTCCTCGGCGGCCCCGCGGGCTCGTGGCACGGCAGCCGCTACGCCAGCGCAGAGACGCTGAAGCAGGAAGAGGGGGACGGGGGAGTAGTGGGCGGAGCTCGCCGGGCCACTGGGGCCTCCATCGCCTCCGCCTCCGTGCAGAGCAAGACCTACCATGGCAACGCCACCATGTACCGCTCCCCGAGCTTCGGCCACGGGGACAACTTCTCCCGGGGGCCCGTGAGGGTTCGCCCGCAGGTTGTGCCTGTGGCCCCCCCCCCTCCTTCCTCCTCCAGCGCAGCGGTCATGAAGGCGTTGGTCGTGCGGGGAAGCGACAGCGGGAACCGCATTTC
Organism: Forbesichthys agassizii; assembly: GCA_026546735.1. Classification (NCBI taxonomy): domain Eukaryota; kingdom Metazoa; phylum Chordata; class Actinopteri; order Percopsiformes; family Amblyopsidae; genus Forbesichthys; species Forbesichthys agassizii. The sequence continues at coordinate 14,674 of JAODLL010052423.1, forward strand.
CATGTCGAACCCGGACATCGCCTCGGAAACGAAGACGCTCCTCAGCTTTCTGAAGGCCGACCTGTCGGAGCTGAGGGTGCGTAGGCTGGGTGCCCGCGGCAACACTCCCGCCGGCGGTGCCAGCCACCGGCCATCGCTCAAAGACCTGACGGCCACCCTGCGGAGGACCAACTCCTTCACCTGCGCCCGCCGCCCCGCAGGGGCCGCCAAGAGGAGCTCCTCGGAACAAAGGCTGGACGGCGAGAGGGTTGCCGTTAGCGACAGGGAGGTAGAGAGCGACGGGGGCGAGTTCCGGACGGGAGGGTGTGGGTATGACGCCCGGGTAGGGGAGGGGGAGAAGGAGGGCTATGTGCAGGAGGCCAGGCAGGTCATCAGGGACATCTGCCAGATGGGCGAGGACCTCAGCGATGAGCAGGCCCAGGACAGGGCTCCAGATGAGGGGGAGGTGGGGAGGGAGGCTGTGGGGGAGGAGGAGAGGGAGGCGGAGGGCCTTAGTGACGAGGCCCAGCGAGGGAGCGAGGTGGGGAGCCTGATGAGAGCGACGGACGCAAATAGCAGTGGGTCTGTGAGGTGGCAGAGTGTCAGTCTGGAGCAGGGGAGAGATCAGGGTGAGGAGAGAGGAGGGGCGGGGAGCGGTGCAGAGAGAGAGGAGGGGCAGAGAGGAGGGGCTGGGAGCGGTGCAGAGAGAGAGGAGGGGGAGATGGGCGACTCCCACGAGAGCGTGTCGTGCGGCGGACGTCGCTCGGCAGACGAGCTGTCGGGCCACGAGTCCAGCCTGACGGACGAGGGCATCGTCACTGAGCCGGAGGCGGGGCCCTGGGACTCCTCCCCCGAGCTGTCGCCGTTGGAGGGGGCGACGGCGCGGGACGTGCTGGGGCAGCCCGTCACCGTCTGGGAGCGCTCGGCGCTGCACGGGGGGGGGCGGAGCTGCGAGCGGCTGAGCCAGGCCGCCGTGGCCCCTCCCTCTCCTCTCCCCCCCCTCCTCTCTTCTTCCGAGAGTGACGGCGTCGCTATGGAGACGACCGGCGCGCCGACCGGCGACGGTGAGGCTTCGTCGACTGGAGGGGGGGCGGGGCCGGACATCTTTCTCGGCGCCGCTCGGCGCCGCAGGAAGTTCTCCTCGACGGCGGCCGGCAGCAGCGGGTCGGACTCGAGCAGCGGAGAGGCCGTCGCCGCCGCCGGCAACGGGGAGTCGGCGGTCTACCGCTCGCTCAGTGACCCCACGCCCCAACGACGCCGCTCGCTGGCCGAAGACGGCGGCTGTTTCTCCTCGCTGGACAGCAACCTGCTGGGCCCGCTGTCCAGCATGACCATCGCCCGGGCAACCGGCCAGGGCAGTGCCGGCAGCGACCTGTCGGCCTGCAGCGATGCCGGTCTCCGCGACGACGGCGCCGGCGACTACAGTGGGGTGATCCGGAGCATCGTCGCCGAGCCGGGGGCGATGGACAGGCTTATGGCTGGTGACCACGGAAACGGCAAAGCCCCCAAGAAGAAGTCCTTCAGCGACCCCAGTCGCCGCGGCGACGCCTTCTCCTCACCACCCCAGGGCGAGGGCGGTGACCGGCCGATTGGCGAGCTCGGTCAGCCCGGCCAGATCCCGCCCTCCAGCAGCGAGCCAATCCTGAGCGAGCAAAGGGAGGGAGGATTCAAGCAGGCGTCGCCGCAGCAACAGCATCCCTTTCGCCACGGCAACAACGACAACAAAGCTAGGGCCCCCGATGGCGGCGTGGGAGTCGGGGGAGTGGTGGGGAGGCTCTCCCTGGCCCTCAGGCTGCCGGAGGTCCTGTCCACCAGGAAACGCACGACACGCCCATCCCCTGTTTCCCAGGGTGACAAACCGAACCCTGAGGAGGAGGATGAGCAGGAGGCCCCGCCCCCCTCACAGCAGCAGCCCAAACCCAAGCACGTCTGGCACGCCAGCGAGCCGGCCACCTTCATGCCCTCTGGCTCCCCTCCTCCGCCACTGAAGGGGGGCAGCCAAGCGCCCCGGCCCGCCCCGGGGCCCCTGATCCCGGGGAAGACTGCCGGGGATGAGACCCCCTCCCTGGAGGATGTGACCCAGCGCTACATCTTCCTCGACCAGAGCGTTGCTGAGGGGGACGCGGGGGGGCTTTCCGGCCCCCTTCCCCTCCCGGAGCCCAGGGACGGGCCTGGCGGGAGCAGAACCGCCGGCATCATGGAAACCGTGTCGCGGAAGGAGGACGATGAAGACCCCCCATTGACCGTTCCCCCACCGCAACGGACCAAGCCCAGAGTGGTGAGTCTGCTCTGCTGGTGTGTGTGTGTGTGTGTGTGTGTGAGATCCAAAACATCATGCTTCATGTCAGTGTGGAAGCATAAAGATAAGATGCATTCTGTGTGTATTACGGAAGGAAAACTCTGTGTGTGAGTAAAGCATGTGGAAGCATAACTGTTTGAGAAAGCGTACATATTGTATGCATGTAAATTATGTGTTGCTTTTGTGGAACATTGTATCACAATGCGTTGTGCCCTAATTTGACCTTCTGTCACAGAAGTGAGTTGTGTTTCCTGTAGCTGGCACAGAGAAATCTCTCTAAAGTATATACACATAACAGATGTACTGCCAGAGTTAGGGTTTGATGTTTATGCTTCTGGTGAATCTATTTTAGATAGCCAGGGTTTGTTTTGGTGACCGATCAAACAGATGCTGTAACGTGCAAGCTAGCGTTCGGTTAAACTCCTGTGTGCTTCATGCTAAGGTTGTTAGGTGCGTTTGCTTTCTGAGCTCGCCTGAAAGGGAGGGCGGGAGGATTAAAGCTTTGTCACATTCAGCATCTCCTCACTACTACTCTACTGGCTGCCTCAACAACAAGAACTGAACTCAAACAAAGTGATGCAGACCGCACCACACAACACCATCCCAGCCTTGGTAGTGCGCGTCCAACGTGGGGGGGCGGAGCTTCTGAGGGAGCAGCACCCTATGGCGTTGATGGGAGAGGTGTTTCTGTGTTTCTGTTTCCCCGGAATCCCTGATTCCACCTTTAAATCCCTCATCAGCTTGGCTCTGGGGCGTGCATGGTTCCTATCACAGCTGGGTGTCTCTTAGCAACAGGATAGGAAGTGATGTGTTGTGTTTCACACTAAATGCACCCCAGATAAAAGGCATGGAGGAGCAGACCTAATCAATAGTTCCTGTATAAATTATGACTCAAACATCTGCGTGTCCCGTTTGTAATGTACGTACTACGCACGCATCATTGTCCAAACATGGGAAGGTGTGTGTGCTGCCTGATTATGTATAAATATGAACTTAATTGGTGTGTTATAATGTTAGTACAGAAGGCTGAGTGTGATGAAGCAACGTGAGAGATTAACAGTCTGCTTTACATAATGTATCCTCTGGACTGTCTCACTGGATTGTATGGTATGTAGCTCTATGAGTGTGAGAGAGAGAGTCCCTAAACTGCTAAGCTAAAATTATGCAGAGCACATCCATTGGAAAAGTATGCTTTAGTTAAACAATAGCAGCTAGTTGTGAACTTTGCCTGATCGCTTTTGTAGCCTAACCGCGGAGCCAGGCTGACAGAGAATTAGGGCTTTAACTTGGCATGTGTGGATGCACACACACACACACACACACACATGCAGGCTGACAGAGAATTAGGGCTTTAACTTGGCATGTGTGGATGCACAAACACACACACACACACACATGCAGGCTGACAGAGAATTAGGGCTTTAACTTGGCATGTGTGGATGCAAATCTCCCATTGTGCTTTGCTCATTGCCATATACTTTACCCCCACACTTAATGATTCACAAGTCCACCAAGTGCGCACACACACACACACACACACACACACATGCAATGCAGTCATAACACGAGCCTGGGAATTCAGAGGGTGCACTGGAACATCAAATGCACGGAGCTCTCCTGCTCCGCCCCGTGTTGGGGAGGGGCTCACATGCTGTCTCTAGTGTTATTCACAACCGCAACGATGACGTCCTCTGTTGGTCTGCGATCACTGATACTACAGCGTGGGATTGTTTAGGTAAGCCTCGTGAACTGGGTTTGCGCCGAGTGGAATTCTTCCGATTGTAGATTTTGGGTAACCTGTTTACATTGATGTCATCTAACCGGGCCTGGTGTTTACATGCGCCGTCGCAACTTATTGGAATAGATGTTAACCATGCACACATTAGCCTGCAAAGAATTCCTCTTTCAATTGGGTTATAAAACGGGTTATACTGCCCCTCTACTTCGGAGTTAAATTTCAAACGGGCTGGGCCTTTCTATTCCAATTGCAGTGTTTATTTGGAGCATTTTCATTTGGGTTGGGCTTCTAACCTGATTCAAATGGGATTAATAGGGTCCATGTAATGTATCACGTTACTCTATCTACTGTATGTTTGCTCCCATAGAGATGCATCAGGCTGCTCTATCTGCTCCCATAGAGATGCATTAGGCTGCTCTATCTCTGCTCCCATAGAGATGCATTAGGCTGCTC
>JAODLL010052434.1:0-48964 GCA_026546735.1 Forbesichthys agassizii
CAGCTCTCGCTTTGGACATACAGGGATTGGATTGCCCTTAAAAGGGACCCCCTCACCCCATACTCCCGCAGCACCTCACACTCAAACTGCACAACGTGAACATTGACAGGCACCCCGCTGGTAGGACTCTTTGATCTCCAGGACAACGAAACAAGATGAATGACAACAAGACAAATGGATGATTTGTATCTCAAGCATTGGACATCTTTGGGGAAGTTCATTGTGTCACTTGCATGAGCAATACTCCTCTCCCACACTTTCCGTGTGTCAATCAATATCATTTGTTGTGCTGGGTACATGTTATCGGGACCATTCCTTCATCTGGAATGCGCCCTGCTTTTATACTGTAGCTCTTCTTTTGTTGTTGTTTTGTTTTATTGTCACATTTTGATTGCTATCGCCATGCGACCAGGATTTGTGTGGCAGTGATTGTGAACAGTGTGTCCAAAAAGAGCATCCGCTTAGATGAATATGCATATGCATATGGTGTGTGTGTGTGTGTGTGTGTGTGTGCACTGTATGTGATGAGTCCATCTGCATGCTGGTTTAGAATGAATGTGTCTGCGTAAATGACATGTGCGAAAACGAAAATGCATTTGTGTGTCACACATATGATATCCAGCCGCGTCATCACAGGCTCAACAGGTGGCGGTGATACATATTACGTCATGCACGATTTCCCCCCCCCCCCCCTGTTACTGTATATGTCTCTAATCAACTCTCATAGACCTGTGTTTTTGAGAGAGAGCGCAAACGAAGGAGACGTTATTGTTTGTGTGTGTGGTGTAGCACATTATGGAGAACACATTGACGGAGAAAGGCAACACTGTTTGCAGTAAAACGTCTCAAGAAGCCCTTCTTCGCAGTATTTCCTCTGGATACCCTGACATTTAAAGGTAATAAAGAGAGATAAATGGCTTGTTCAAATGTCTGTTAGTGTTGCATGTCACCGGGTGTTGACAGGATAATTGCTGCCATAGTAATGGGAAAGATTTAGTATTACTAAGAAAGAGTTGTGTAGCTGGTTTATACTGTACAATGGATTGAGGTTATTGTGTATTTTCCTACTCTGGATATATGTTTTACAGTGCATTCTTTAGGCAGTTGGTTAAATGTGTGTTATAGTTACACTATAAAAGCCATTGCGCTGGTATGAGAAGTTGCCGGGCAACTACTTTATTTGCTCTACTGTTTTCACTGCTAGACAGAATAGTATAACCCAATACCTATATCCCAATTACTATAATGGTCAGTTGTTTAACACTAAACCCTTGGTCTCTTAGCCCCAAACGACTTTGTGTGTTAAGAGAATGCAGGTAAGGTCCACTTTCTTTTTGATTAGTTAGTAAGGAAAGGACATGGAAATCAGAGGCTTTTAGAATGGCATTCTATACACAAGTAAAAATTGAAAGTGAAAGAGGAGCCGGACGAGAGACGGAGATAATCAATTAAACTTCATGGGATGCAAAGCCACAAAAACAATTTCTGAACCTCAAGAGTCTCCAGTTATCCTAGTATGCTCTTTCCTTGTTAGACAAGTCAATCTACATTTTGGATGTTAGCTTCATGTTTTTTAGGCAAAGGTGTGCCTGCATCACAAAGAACATGGTTATACACACTGTTGTGTAGAGCTCCAACTGTGTCGCTTTTTGCTTTTGTGCAATATCCACACACACACACACACACACACACACACACACACACACAGGGGAGCATTATCTCATCTGTTGCATTGCCTGGAAATACCAAACGTGTGGGCGTCGCTGGTTGCCTTCCGCTATTCAAAGAAGAGCGAGGCAATAACATACTTTAAAACTAAAAGCAATGTTATAATGTATACTGTGTCTACTGCTTTACACAGTGGGTATTTTCATTCAACTTCAGTATAGTGTTACACAGTATTCTGGTGACTAGGAAAAGTCCTCCCCAATTACTGCTAACATTAACATGTCCCATACAGCAGCTGTAACTCACTGGACCTATTCTATTTATCACACCACCTACATGACGTTGCTAGACTGTGAGCCATAATAAACAATAGATGTCACTTTGTGTACCCACAAGCATATGTAGCCAACATCTCCAATATAAATTCAAATTCTTTGCCAATCTCGTTGGTCCTTTGTTGCCACTGACAATGGCATTACTGTTGGCTTGTTAGATACAACACCCATTAACAATAAATATGTCAATACTTAATCAGATAGAACCGTTATAATGCATTAAGGGTCACGGAGACGTGGTTGAAGGAGGTCACCATGACCTCTTTGATTGTAGCAACCCCACGGGAGAAGTACTGTTCAGCATTCACACTTCAACCAGCCAAGACTGTCTGGCAGGGCGAGGGAGGTTGCAGTGATGCACAAATTAGCTTGTATGTGTGTATCCACTTGACCCCACCCCCTGTTCTGTTCAGACACTACTGGTAAATCGTCTTACTTCAGCTGTGTGAGGTTTTGATGTGCCACAGTGCCAGTAAAGTGAGTTGTACAGTCCTGCTTTCTATAGCGAATAGTCATCTGCAATACCATACCATTTATATCCATGGAAATGCTTTTGTTATGTAATCTGGTTTGGACTGCAGCTTGTTCAATGTTCTGCGGCTGGGCTGCTGACTGCAAATACATTTGCTCACATCTTCCCTGTTGTAGCCTCACTGGTAATCTATTAGTGATAGAATTGATTTTGCTGAATACTTCTAAAGCACAATTAGGCTTAGGTCTGGCTCCAAGCTATATTAAAGATCCGTTACCTCGTTAATCTATGAATACTGTGCGTAGCATTAGCTCCCGAGGCAGAGCTCTACTGTATTAAATATTCTAGGCTCCAGACCAAGGCTGAGACAAGGACTTGTTGTGCGGGCTCCCAGACTTTGAAACATCCTGCCTGGGGAGATAAGGCTACTGTACTTCTACTGTAAGTAAGGCAAGAATACATTTTAAATATATTTAGACACCTTATAGCATTGCAGTACATGAAGGATGAATTAGGCATCTTGCATGAGCCCTATTTTCCTAACATCGATACTTTGCTAATTATCAATGTACAGTATTACCATTTTAGGACAGTGTCACATACATGGATTAAGCCTAGTCTTAGACTACGACAAATGTCATTAAATGTTTATTTTACTCTTGGACTAGACTTAATCCATGTCTGTGAAGTCATAATGATCTTTTTAAATATGCTGTGCTTCCATTGTTCATGGATAGTGTTGTGATAGATGTTTATACCAATTTTATGGCGCCATAACAGTAACACGCGATGTGCAAAAAGGCTTTGTGAATGATGTCAAGACATCATTCACAAGCAACTGTTAATACAGCCATTATCTTACTGTCATCATACAGTGGAGAAAGTATTGCAGTCTTCCCATTGTTAAACTCTAGGCAGCGTCTGTCTTTCATGACACTATTGGGAAACCGACAGATCGGCATTGACAAGTCAGACAGCATAGAAAATAAATAATAATAATAAATTAAACAATGTGTTTTGAGTTATATGCATCTTTAGCCAAGATATGTACTGTATACCAATAAATGTTACTGCATGGGAACTCTTAATATATTTTGGATAGATTTGAAAAATAAATGGGTCTTTCATATTCCTGTGGCACAACGCACCAGTGCTTCAGCTTTGCTGCGAAACAGTTAGCGGGTGAAAACACCTTGGAAAAAATGTAACTTAATCAAAGACAAAATCCACACAGGGTGTATAAGTGCCCTTATTGAACACTAAAAACATGTTCATTGACTTAAATTAACACTGAGAACAATGTTGCATGCAGTTTACAGTACAGTATGTATTTTCTGTTACATGGACAATTTAAAACACTAGCTGCTAATTTAGGATGATTATGAAAAACAACCTTACAAACATACAGTAAGTTAACTGACATAAGTAAACATGATCTAGTTATTTCAATAAAATAATGCATCCATCCATTGTCATCTGCTTATCCGGAGTCGGGTCGCGGGGGCAGCAGCTTCAGCAGGGGACCCCAAACCTCCCTTTCCCGAGCCACATTGGAAAGCTCTGACTGGGGGATTCAGAGTCATTCCCAGACCAGTGTAGAGATATAATCTCTCCACCTAGTCCTGGGTATTCCCCGAGGCCTCCTCCCAGCTGGACATGCCTGGAACACCTCCCAAGGGAGACGCCCAGGGAGCATCCTTTCCAGATGCCCATACCACCTCAACTGGCTACTTTCGACGCGAAGGAGTAGCGGCTCTACTCAGAGTTCCTCACGGATAGCTGAGCTACTCACTCTATCTCTAAGAGAATAAATCATAAATCAAATAAATGTGTCTTTATATTTTAAGAAAAATCACTTTTGTGTCAAAAAATCTGAGGAATAGTTGTTGGATGGTAAGGCAGACATAAGTACCTTTGTCCTTCCCAGCTGTTCACAGCAGAAACTGTACAGGGGATTCAGGCTCTGCCGCCTTGTCCCCATACTTTATCTCTCCCAATATTCATTGGTGGCTTTATTAGCAGTGAGCAGCTGCTGTTGACAGTCAGTTAAATTACTTTTTAACCTTGCCTTGAGATAATTGTAGGGAGTCCTTGAAAGTACTAATTATTTCATAATGTACTTTGTTCAATGATGAACAAACACTATTTTAGTAGTAATATTATTACAGACACAACATTTTGTTTGTGTTGTATTGTGACTTACAATAATCTGTTACAGTACCTGCACAATATAATTATTATCCATTGTAATGCTACAGTAGTCTACAAAATACTATTAACTACCTACCTTTTCATTGGGCCCAAAATCCTTAGCAACACCCCTGCATGTGTTCACAGTATATCCATCCATCCATCCATCCATCCATCCACCGTCACCCGCTTATCCGGATTCAGGTAGTGGGGGCAGTGCAGCTCCACAGGGACCCCAAACTTCCCTATCCCGAGCCACATTAGCAAGCTCTGACTAGGGGATCCCGAGGCATTCCCAGACCAGTCTGGAGATATAGCCAGATATGTCCACAGCATAGCATTGGACAATATTCCTAATACAGATTATCCATTGTTCATCACACCAATGTATGTAAGTACTGTATAATTACAATGTGTATTAATATGATTATTATTAGAATGACTAATAGTTGTATATTATTACTATTATCAAGACACTGCTAGCATTAAAAGCATGCAGTGTTTGGCGCTGATACATAGTTCACTGGTAAATGTGCTAATCCTGCCTGTCAAGATTAATGTCACTTATCCTGCCTAGTCTTATCAATGCCCCTTAAACCATATAGGGTTCATTTTAGCATTCCAGATATTGGCTGTTGCTGATCCAAAGTCTTAAAGCCTTGCTGTATCTGCCTGTATTGTCTGCCCCTTTACCATTTAAGATATTCTAGTTTGGTCCATAAAAACAAGGGGCCCTATTTTAATGATCTAAGATCACAGGCCAGAGCACAAGGCACACATTTATTTAAGGGCGTGGACTTGCACTCATCATTATTACTGGGTGTGTTTTGGGCATAACATAAAATAAGCCAATCCGAGCGTCATCTCACATTCCCTTTAAACATCCAAGGTTGCTTGCATCGTGGGCGGATTGCTACTATACTGACGTCCCTGTGTGGAAAAAGCAGTGTACGCGTGCTGTGCACGTGTCACAGGCCATATTGTTTTGCACTGCTCCGTTGACTTTAGACCAGGTTTTTGCTGGTCTATCACGCAATCACTTTACACTGCCTCAAGATAGCAAGGCACCAGGTATACGCTAGACCCTACCACATGTTGTTTAGACTAACACACCCACGGGCGCTCAAGTAGGTGCAAGTGCATTTGCTATTTAGAGGACGTGCGCACTGGACGGGAAAATGACAACTGTGCCGGTCTGAAATTAGCAAAGACACTTGTGTTCTCGCTTTGTGCCAGGTGTAAGATAGTGCCCAAGATGATAAAACGAGTAATTATTTTAAATATGTGCAGTAGCCTTTACATTAAACATGGATCTGTTAATAGACAAGAGAGAAGGGGTTTGATTTGGGATGAGACAATATATGATTTTATAATTGATCAGGATGAAAATACTCAAGACAACTCTATCGTGGTGAAGTTACATTATTGAGATATCTTCACAAGTTTTGGAATCTCTATCACTATTCAACACAATCAGTTTCAACTGGCGTGGTCTGTAAGAAGAGAGACGGGCTCTTTCAACACGGACGGTCATTGGTTATTTTAGGCTGTGGACAACTATTGGTTTAGCTGGTTTAGTGTCAATTGAAAGCTGAGTGTGCAGCAGCTATTTGGAGAGCATAGCAATTGTCAACATGTGTACTAGAGTATGACAGCATGTATGGAAGATTGCGTCTGCCAGGTAATATGAAAATAATACAATAGCAGTCTGCGCAATATCTATTTATGCAATAATGTGTGTTGGACTTATTATTTTACTGGATTGCATTGTCTGGAACTTTGCCAATGTATCAAGATTGTTTTATACCATTATTGATTGGGGGAGTATGACTGGATTGTGGATTGTAACGGAAGTAAAAAGGGGCAGGAACCAGGCGTAGGTTTGCTTTGAAAAACAATAGATTTTAATGAAGGAACAAGGCATCACTTACCAGGACAGCAAACGATAACCGACAAAGACCAGGTTAAACAGAAGGGGTACATAGAGGGAAGGAGGGAGAAGTAGGGAAGGTGGACCAGGATGTGTTCAGGGAAAGCAGAAAACCGGGAAGTGTGCTGGAAGAACCATTACATGGATACTACTGTATGAGAATGTTGTGAATAGTTGCTTCAATGCCTTACATCAAGATAAATATGCCTGTACTGTATTTTGGTCTTGACTATTTCTTTTTTTATCCTGATATTCATGTTGTGGGTGTTTTGCCTTATAACAATGCACCAGGCCAGTACAGTGTGTACAGTAGTGTTGATGAAATATACAGGAGTCATGTCATATGGATTTCAAGTTATTTTAGTAGCACACATGATCTTGCAACGAGCTTCACACAATGTGTGAAATTACAGGGAATGCAAATGAACTAAATAGATTGGAAAACAGATGGCATATCATCTCATATCTAACAGTATGCTCTGGAGGAGGGAGGTATGTATGGAAGGAAAGCTTTATTGTAAATCTAAATGCCTCCTCATTTTGGGCCAGGTGTAGTTTGTGGAGGGCAATCATACCTTCAATAGTAACGATCCCATCGGCCTTCAGGGCTTGTGTGCTGTATGATTGTGCTGCTCACAGAGGTTTTTATGCATCCATAAACAATTCTTCAGGGCTTCACAACACCATTTGTGTCTTCTTTCCCATGCTCGTACACCTGATAGCAAATGTATGGGTGAACTTTCCGTTGGCACTGTATCATTATACAATGCAATATTGTTAAAAATAAAATAAATAAAAAAACATACTACTGAGGTGGCCATTTTGGTCAGTAGTTGTTTTAGAAAAACATAACTATAGTCCATCTTTTTGTAGGCCTATCGTATTTCTACGTTTGTATGGCATGTCTGTATTTCTTTTACCTGCAACAACAAACCATAGCTGTCTGTACTATATACAGACAACTGGTCTGTGGGACTCACAGACTAGAATATGTGGTGGAATTCAGTCTCACAATACAGATACACTGAGATGTTACTATCACATATCAATACCTCTACTGCTGTCAAGTAGGCGATTCCTACTTGAAAACCATCAACAACAATTTAATTTTGAAGCATTTGTTTTCCCCTCCCATAAGTCGTGTGAACTGCCGTGGTGCTTGTACTACAACAGGTATGGCTATAGCCTCGTGAACCATCTCCAAGCTCCAACTATATTTCGACTCAAGAAATCAGTCTGGCACCCTTAATTCATAAAGGGTTTGTCATAAAGGCGGTGCCAATACATTTCAGTCAAACTTCCTTACATTCAATTGGACTACCTACCTTCATCTCACCCAGTTAGCATGGCTAAAATCACCAGAGCACCAATGAAAGGCATGACGTACCCTGATGATTTCATCTTGGTAAACACTTCAGCTAACTTCTGATTGGCCCAGTTACTTTATGAAGGGGCGACAAACACTTTTGCATTGAGGGGTTCCAGACTGATACTAATGCAAAATGATATTGAAGCTTGCGAAATCAGGGCGGTCTCACGAGGTCATTGTTATGGTAAGTTAGGGGGCAAAGCAGAAGGACATTTTTTAAGATTATAAAATTGCATGTTAAAGTGACCTCAATTTCATCCAAAACCACAGAAACAGATGTGTGTAAAATGTTGATCATGAATCAACAATAACCATTTATATACAGCTAAAACAAAGTCAAATTGAACCCATTGAACACAGATACATACAAAATGCATTGAAAACATATCGTCATATTTATTTTATGTTAAACCAGTTGTCCCCATTCAATTAGGGAAAGTCATTAAATTGTTAAATGTTAAAAATGGAATGGGGTCAAACTGACCCCAAAGAAAATAGGAGTGTTTTAACAGATTAGTTAGAGAAGTCAGTTAACTATGCCAAATTGGTTACTTCAGGATAGACACCCTGTAAAATGAATGCCCACCAGTGATTTAATTCAATAGAAACAAACATGTTCTATCTGTGAGTTCCCTGTTCTGAAAGGACCAGCCGCCACTGAGAACCCAGGAGTCCATATCTGGGCACTCAAACATCACCTGCTTTTTTGTCAGTTTATATTTCCAAATGTTATGTTCTTCCATTTCCAGTGAAAATGTTTCAATGTCATGCTATATTATAAAGCTTGTCTGCACTTGTTGGTTCTATCCAATTATGAGTCACAGATAAGATTTGTATTAACCATTGACAACAATTCTCTCAGCCAGTGCTTTTAAGACTATTAGAACAAAATCTATTTTGTGTTTCCAGATGTTTTCTATGCTAAATGCAATTCTGCACAGCCTTCAGGTTCGGTGAAGCGACAGCCCGTGTTTTGACATTTACAAAACAGAGCCTGAAAATCCATTTAAGCTTTTGGATTCTGTAGGTCTTTCATATGATGATAATAAACAGTGGATCAGGCATCAAATCAGGCACCACCATATACAGTAGTGCAGGATTATGAGTCCTGAACCTGCAGTATGTGAGGTTCTATACTATTGTATACAGAGAAGAACAACATTATAAGTTGTACTTAAGAGTAATAAATTGTGAGCTTCACATGGAAGCAACATTGTGCTTAGTCTCTGGCTAAATGCGTCAGTACCCGCCTACTTGACAAGCAAGGTGTTTCGATTGACATGTAAGACGACCAACTACATAACTCCATGACTAAGTCAGATGTTAAACGGTTACTGATTAAAATAAATGTTAAAATATGGGAGGAGGCTGAGACTACTTTGTGCTAGACTTGGGGTAGCATGGTAGTGCTCTGCATCATTCAACAGACAGCCAAATGGTTATTCACAGTCCATCACCGAGCTAAACCTAGCTATTCTTGAGAGCTGCTCAAGCCCAACCTGCTTTTAGATACTCATAATTACATTCAGTGCAGAGATGCCACATCATTAAAAATAAAAAAAATTAAATTCCATTTACTTCAACTAATTAATCTTGTAATAAAATTACTGCGTACCTTTTTATTTTGAAAATAATTAGTTGTCTTTTGTTGGAATATAGATGGTGTCTCCTCACCCAGTTCCAGTGTGTTCGTTTATGGAGTTTAAGTAAGGGGAAAACAACATGACCACGTTTATCAAAATCAGCTTTAATATAATAATAGTAGATCATAAATACAATTACAGGGCCCTGGACCACACTTCATTTAACTGACTGACAGCATGCAATATTAAAAGTTCGAGAAGTCTGGCCCCGACTGTCTCTCGGCCCAGTGATAATATTCTAGACAGTGTTTCCCTATCAGATGTTGATTTTGCGTCTCTCCCAATCCTGGGGCCCCACGTCCGTTCTCTCCTCCTGCTGGGCGTGGCTGCTGGGAAGGTATCTGTGAACACACTCTTCATGTCCCCTCCTCATGCCTATCTCTTGTTTACTAACAGTTTGTTCATTAAAGTGCTGTCCCTGTCTGTTCCTATCTGTTTCCCTGCTCCCTGCTGACTCAGCACTTTGTTACGCATAAAACAGTCTAATTCTTACAATAGTGTGACACACAATACATCTATCAGGATAACTAAACTGTTAAGCATAATCCTTAGTGCCCGGGTGAAGAGGCCTTCACTCCTTTGTTGCCGAGCAGAGCCGACGTCACCGAGACCACACTGCCCCACGCTTAACCTTGAGAGATAGCTGGCCTGTTCTGCCAAGCCTTTAACTTTCCACTGGTCTTCCAATGTGTTCACTTTTAAGCAATAATATATATTACTCTGCATTAAGCCCCGTGTTCACCAAAGCATTTTTTTTTTCTCACACCAGTGTTATTTTTCAATTGATTCCAATGGGAGCACTGCGTTATTCCAGGCTTCTAAAAACAACAGGAGTGCGGTGTAGCGCCAAGCATATTTTCCACGCCGCGTGCCGGGTGCTAAATGTTGTTTCAAGTTGAATAATGTTAAATTTAGGGTAAAACGCAGCGGCCATCACTTTCATTGTTATCCCGCCCATTCCATCGCAGCGGAGAAGGGTCGGGACAAATACTACAGTACGAGCAACCGTCACATCCTTTTTGCAACGACAAAAACTATGAAGAAGTCGATAGCTGTCAGATCATATCCCCGCCAACTTCCACGACAATACTAACATGAAAAATGGTGTATAGAATATTAAAAAATGAAATAATTAGTTGACAACACAAACTAGCCTATCTATTTGCAACATATGACTTTCCACAGAGATTCTGTGGGAATCTCCCATTCCTTAATTTAGGGATTTTGGTTACACCTTTAATGTAGATAACTGAACATTTCTGAAGTGGTTTCTATCTGTTATTTGCAGACCATTGCTTACATTACATTCATTTGTGGTATTAGCTTTCCTTGTGATTTTAGGCTTCCTTTACAGAGTACATCTCTTAATAATGCATAGTGCATAGCCTTGACCTTGAAGCCTCCCTCTCCTCATCGCTTTACTTCTCTTTGGCTGGAAACACAGCAGAGCCACTTTATCCATTGGCCAGCATCACTGACTACAGTAATTATGCCCAGTAATTCCATAGAGAGCTTAAGTCGCTTTATGTCGCTTAGGTTGGTAAAAATATGTATGGTAGTGAGAATTAAATTATTTTTGGATCCCGTTTGAATTGTGTCACAAAGTACACATATGATGTTCGTCTATTTAAAAGAAAATAGAAAGTAAAGAACGTTACAGTTTGCAAAACTTTAAAGTAATATTTAGTTTTGTGTGTAACTTCTCTGTGAACTACAGCTTTCGTCTCGCACAACATACATCACCAAAACAATGCTTTGTTCGGCTTGTGGGTTATGTTGCAAGAATGTCATTAATGCGACTTATGGGTGCGTAGTCTTACTAATTACGTATTTTTATAGTCTTATACTTACTTACGTCTTATACAAGAAATGTATTTGACAAACTGCGACTCTCAATGTACTTTCTTTTAAATAGACGTACATCATATGTGTACTTCGTGTCACAATTCAAATGGGATCAAAGAATAATTTTATTCTAGCCATTAACTACCATACTGTACATATTCTTTTCAAACTAAGGTCCCATAAGGTGATTTATCTCTATTGAAGCGACAGTAAGCAACAGCATAGTATAGGAGCATGCAGAGGAGAGGCGCACTAGCTACACAGAGAGGAGAGCACTTCCCCAGAATGCATTGCTGCTGTAAAACAGCCAGACCTTTACCGAGGCATACTTCATTAATCAGAATATTAATCTTCCTGGCGATTAAATTTGGTGATAAAAGGGATGAAACAGAAAGTGTGTGAGTGTTTTTGCATGCATCACTGAGTTTGTTTGTCTCTGTTCAAGGGGTCACTTATCAAAAGAATAATTAAACACAATTGACTAAGGTAATTTTCATGGGGGTCATATGAAAAAGACTTTAATTTGATAAGCAGCTCGTATAATGCTGGTGCCAAACTGTCAGCAGCGCACTATGCACTGCCCTTCATCCTAGTTATTGTATTTATTGTATTGCTATTTTTTGATGCAGCAACCTCAAGTCAAAATAATTTATGTGAAAATGAAGAATAAAGATTTTTATTATGAAATGGATGAATGGGGAATACATAGCTGACATACAATTACCTCGTGTCTGCATGTTCCCACAAGTACAGTGTGTGACAGAAATAGGAAACAAAGAAGAGAAACTAAATGGGTTTTGGAGGGAATGCACTCTTCTCCTGTGTAGGTCTACTGTCTGTATTTCCTCTCAGAGAACGTCGAATGCATATTTGCATTTTTACCTACTGGCACTGTTCGAATTACGCCCCAGCCCCATTAGTTCTGGCCAGGGCATCCCTAGTTCCGTTTGAAATCACAGTTTGGGAGGGATATTCATTTATTTTCTGTCGTTGTCATGTCACCCGCACTATTACCCAGTAGCATATTAATACCATAGGCGACCGATCCATTTAACTTAAAAAAGGGAAGCCGTTTTGCGTAACTCTGTCTCATGATGTTTGGCATGTGTAGTCAAGGTGATGTTCCAGATGTGCAACCGGGATGTCTTCTGCTAAAGCCCTGAATCTTAGGCTATAGTGCATTATTCATATAATCTGGTTTGAAAGTGCCTGTTATAAAATCCTTTATAATGCTGAGAATTATAACTCGTTTGCCGTAATTTTCACATTCATCGTTCCACTCAAATCAATACTATAATCTAAAATCAGCCACACTATTTTTGTACTTTTAACATAAACATATTAATTAGTGTTAAACTTGTGTAAAGCAAAAACCTGGTCTAAAGTGTCCACGAGGTGCCTATGGCAGGTGGAAAACGTGTGTACACTCTCCTTGTTACACGTACAGGGCCGCCGTGCAGGAGCGCAAAGGATATGCACCAATTACATTATATATACAGTATACTGTATATTCACAACATATTTTGTCTTAATTAATTAAAAATAGGCTCATTTAGAGACTGTCAAATCTATATTTTGGTTTATCTACATAATATTGTTTAGTAAGGCGGGCGGGGAGCAGAGCAGGACGCTGCTTCCCGTGTGAACAGCCCTCTCCCTCCTATGTTATGTTAAAACTAAATTAGCGTGCTTATAGTAGGCAACTTGTTCAGCAGAAGCAGAATATATGGATTTTAGATCTACTGTATGGCATCTCATATACTGAGTCTATATTCCTTTTTCTTCCTGTGTGTGTGTGTGTATGTGGGAGGTTGTCTTAAATTGTCCCTTAGATACATATTGGCTAAGTCTTCCTCTGCTCACCTCCCCACTGAATAGCTATTGAGCATATTAGCACATGCTGGATGCTGTCAAGGGTTGTTTGTGGTAGAGGTAGGTCCCCAATCAATTATTTGTATTGTTATTACTACAGCACACACATCATACTACACTGGCTGTGATGGAGGTACTATAGGTCCCCTACGACATGTAAAGCACCATGGGTACAGTATCTCAAATAGTCGTGCAATATAAGTGTAATGATTAATATTAAGTATTATTATTATTACACATACACATGCATAGTGCACACTTTTCGTTATCAACTTCAAACCTCCTTAATTGTGTGTTAATACTAATTGATTTTTATTATACAATAGTTTATACTTAAAATTGGGTGTGTTTTGAACAAATATAAATGTTTTACTCTATATAAACTTATAATAAAATATCATTCTAAATGTATATCTGTAAAGAGTTAGTCTTTACTACAGATATAATAACTTTGTGGTGTTACTGTACTTGTTTGAGAATATAATTTACCAGAAGAAAAATAAGTCAGAAAATGTGTAATGCGGCCAAAGAGGCTGACACGAAATGTAATAAAAAAACAGTAAAAAAACAAAACAAAGGCACCACACTGGGGTTCACTCACGAAAGAAAATAATAACCTTACAGCAAAATGTTACCCAATAACGTGCAGAGCTAGGCAAAACACAGCGAATAACCCACAAGAGTTCAAACAGAAACACCAATGATAAAGGGGAGAACAAACACTCAACCAGAAACAGGTGCGGTAATCCCTGGCTGCCACCTGTCACACATCGGTGATTAGTACTCCGGGAAGCGGGAGCGGCTGGCACCACCCCTCCGCGGGATGTCGGCGCAACAAAATGTGATTACTTTTAACCTCATAGTGTAAAATGCACCATATGGAATTATATTAACACTAAATTGACTATTTATTTATCTAAAAGAAAAATACTTCATTTAAAATAAATGTTATTTAGTTTGGTATAAATTATTATTCAGTCTGACTGAGTATATGTGAGTAATGTCTGATTCTAAGGAGAGATGTTTTCAAATGACTTTAATCATCTTGCAATCCTAAACACCACGTCCTAATTGTAGACGTGGGCCAGTTCCAGCTGCATGAAGGTCTGTCTTGTTCACCCATAATATGGGCATGGCATACAGCCTTCCAGATGATGGCATAAGAGCTAACGCAGAGGTCACACATCCTCGGCCTGTCTTCATCTGACCTAGCTCTATCTAACTTGAACATATCTAATGCTAACCTGTCGCAAGTCACCGCACGATACCTACTGTCCAACCTGTGTGACTAACAGGTTTATGTAAACCAGGCCTGTTTGACTAACCTGTCACAAATACCATGCCATAATGTGGTTGTTGTGACAGTTACACTGTTGACCTGAGACATTTGCAGGTCTACGAAGGCCTGTCGTGTGTGCTAACTCTTCGGCGTTGGCAGACTACCTTCCTGACGATGGCATGAGGCTCTGAAAAGCAAAGTTCATCATCGTCATTTAGACTACAGAGGCATACTGTATGGGATGCTTTAAAGTTCAACTAATCTTACCATTTCTCATCAGACCCATCACTTTCTGACGTAGGCTCAACCTCGTGCAGCTCTTTTTTCTCTGTTTCCTATTTTTAACATCTGTATGATTTGATGATTTAGCACTAGTAGAATGTGCACTGAAACAATAAAAAATACAGTAATGTTCAATAAACTTGACACAATAAATGATAGTCTAGTCCAGTGGTGGAGGTTGACTAATAAGTAAATTAAGTATATTGGTAATATGTCAGTAATATCAGTAAAGCATTGACAAACAATACAAACAAATTATGAAGTCAAATCAAATTGACCTATTGATAATTATTGGATTGTATAATAACTATACACACACACCTGCTACAGTACCCCTCACATGAAGATACAGCCATACAAGGGGTTGTTATTGTTTTGTGTATTACTGAGTTATTAGATTAGATTCAACTTTGTTGTTGAACAAGTTCCATAAAGCACAAGAAAATCTATCCAAATAATTATTAGAACATTTGTTAATGCATAAAACTATATATCGAATGTGTGCTATACTGTGTGTATACTGTGTGTATACATATTGTAGTAGGTTTTTCTTTTATATATAATTAGTTTCACTTCACTGAAGTGAATTGATTTGTTGGAGCTAATGGTGAACCTACAGTACAGTACCTCTGTTTAGCCTCACAAGGTTGAACTTTGAGCCTTTTCCTCTCTGAGTCTGTGCCTGGCATATTCACAGATGTCCTGTTGAGATAAGAGGTTGTGTAACTCATGTACTGTGTGTGTGTGTGTGCAGTTGTGTTCTATGTTGTTCATTTTGATCACCGGTGTGTAAAGTGAGATGATGCGATGCAACACATACCTGCTGTCACTCTTGTCCCTCTTGCGCTTTTGTTTGCGAACAACCCCACTGGGTTGCACGTGGTCTCTGAAAGGCACAGTGAATTTTGCTATTTATCTGAGTCACAGTGGATGCAGTTATAATGGGGCCGGGTGTTAAACCTCGCTTAAATGTTATTTAATCAAGGTGAAAGCATGGGCTCTGCACTTTTTGCTAACACTTAACACTTTTTGCTAATGTGTTCTCAAGGGGGCAGGTTGAATGTGCACAAGAAGTTACCTGTGTTTATCCTCAAGGGGCCCAAATGATTGAGCCCCAGATTGACCCTGCAGCACTGGTGTGGCAGGTTGGGCTGGAACACTCTCCGGTGCAGAGGATGAGCTAGCCAGCTTTGAGTGGCCTCCTCGGGAGGTAGATGTGGGATCAGCTTTGTCTTCCGCAGGGACGGGGCCAACTAGACTGGCGGCCTTGTTGTCCGTCTGGGTTGTGTCTTGGCTGTCGACGCTAGCCACAACAGACTGAGATGCTGCCACTGGGTAATAGGGTGTGGGCATTCTGACAACTTTGCCTACAGTCTGTCTGTGATAGGCTGCACTTTTTTGGACGAGGTAAGATTCTGTAAAGAACAAGTCACCTATTAGAATAGCACTGATTGCTCATCATAAGTGAGGACTGCGGAAACATATAGTATGAGGCTTTTGTTCAGTTCACCCGGGATTCTCACCATGTCTCCTCGTCCTCAGAGTCTGGTGGGGACCAGAGGCGATGGAATGGGTGCGTTGAGCCGAGGAGTGCTGGTCATCCTGGTGTCCAGACAGTTGAGCCAGGCTGGACACTGTGGAGGAGGCTTGCGTTGCCTGGGATCGATGGAGTAGGGTAGGGGGCACGGTCGCGGTCACTCTCTGCTTCCGACAGATATCCATTGTTTGAAAGCAGGACTTGACACTGAAAGGTTATGTTGGTTATAGGGGTGCACAATATATCGATTCAGTATTGTTATATCATATTGAAAATTTAGCAGAAATTGCAATATATTGTTTATTTTGTGGAGAGATATGCTATGCATTTTCGCATTACCTTTGTGTTTTTACTTATGTTTAAAAATATCTAAAATAATATCGATATTGCCATTTTCATTATAAATATCACAATATCACATTTTGTCAATATTGTGCACCCCTAGTTGGTTATGAGAGTGAGTGAGGTTGAGTGAAAATGGGTAGCTTTGAACATTCACACAATGAGCAATACAATGCCTTTAGTATGAAAAGTAAAACAGCGTTTTACAAACATGTGTGCATTGTCCAATGGGTGGATGACTTTACAAACGAAATGGTAGCGTGACCTATACTATACAGTTTAATTTACACTGAGATAGATTTCACAGTGATTGGAGAACATTAACTCTGCTAGAATATTCATATGCATTTGTCATTCACCCAACATATGGACATACTCTGTCCACACCAGGAGGTCTTAAAGTAATGTGTGTAATGCCGCCCACTGCCCATTGAAGGCAGACCGTAACATACTAGGAACTCTGGCTGTATGCTTGGTGGCTCATGGTGAGGAACGGATGCTGCAAGGCCTGCTCTGGTGTTATCCGTCTGTGACCGTCCAGCTGCAGCATCTTCTTCAGCAGGTCCAAAAACACGTGCCGGTCTACAGCTTGCGCAGCGTAGTACTTCTCATGGTTATCATATGGAATGCACTGGAAGTACAATACACAGCCTTAGATCCCCGTCCGCTACACAGCTACTGCAGTGGGCTACATACTGTACCTACCCTCATTATGTCATCCAGAGACCGCACTGCCTTCTCAGCCTTCCTAAGAGTCCAAGGTAGTGCTCCAAACTCATCTGTGGTCTAAATGAGAACGTATTGTTAGCAGCAAGTATTAGGTTACCAAAATAATAAATGCATTCATGACATTTACTGTAATACAATGGTATAATATAATAATAATAGCACAAATGGCAAAATGCACATACAGTAAGTAAATAATGATTTAGACTAAGGCTGTACCATATTAAACATAGGAATGTCTAATGCCAGGTTCCCACCAAATGCCTTCTATTGCGTTGCGTCTGAAGCTATGCCCTGAGAATGTCGCACTGGTCTGCGTTATGTTTCAACTCTTGTATTTTTGGCCGAAACGGCAACATACAAGATTCAACCGGATGTTTGAAAAGTTTTGAAATGCCCAGCCAGCTAGCTGTTAGCCCTGCTAATATCGTTTTCTAAAGTGATAAAAGCATACAAAAGTATTATTTCTTTCGGCGAATATCTTAGTTATACAAATATTGTCTGTGTTGAAAATTTATTTTCATTTAAAGAGGAAAAGTATTAAAAATATATATATTTTCACTGTCTGAAATCCATGGATATAGTGGTTCACAAGAGTGTGGTAGTGTGTAGTCTTGTTAATGGTAAACCATATAAAACATAAAATCTGTTAATTATACAAACAACGTCTGTGTTAAACAGTAAAGTCCACGATGAGCCTAATTATTCAGAGATTGCTAATATTATGGCCACACACCCCCACTCGGCCAGTTTG
The DNA here is from genome assembly GCA_026546735.1 of Forbesichthys agassizii. Lineage (NCBI taxonomy): Eukaryota > Metazoa > Chordata > Actinopteri > Percopsiformes > Amblyopsidae > Forbesichthys > Forbesichthys agassizii. Next base: position 18,245 of record JAODLL010052434.1, read on the forward strand.
CCTTGCGTTGTATATTTCCGTTAGATGCAGATAAATACGGACTGTGCTTGCAGAAATAAAACGCAGGCAAAATATTTGGTAGGCACCCGGCGTAAGGCAGGAAGGTAAGGAGCAGTGTCTGTTTCCATAGTAACAATTTTTCTAATCTTTAAACCACATTACTTCCTGTGCTCATACATTTCTGGGCAATATCCAATAAAGACACATGAATCTGTAAATCCAATAGGTCTCATGTTATGCACTGCTGCTCTGATTTACTTTACATTGCTATTACCATTTAAAACTAAAAGGTGTAATATTTTAACACAAGAATTGCCTACGCAGCTTTGAATGACATTACATAGATGTTAGGCTGGCTTTACATAGTAAAACTTTCACGCAACTAGTTGCAGGCTGCAAGTTGCATGAAACTTAATTTCAATGCAACTTGACAGTTACACCAAGCAATTATTAGGTGAAACTTTCTTGCAACTAGTTGCATGTTTTTACATGCAAGTTGAGTTACAGGAAGCACTTCAAAAATAAACGGTCTCGTACAACAAAAACACATCACAAATCACAAAAAGTTGCTGCCATATTGTTTTCTTGCTGAATAAAATAAATACATGAGTAAATAAATACAATTACACCAGTATTGTGCATAGTAGCTATAGGGTCTATTATTTGTGAAATCTCCTTTGGGAGGTTCAGCCAAGCAGTTTGTAAGGCTTCTTAGGTATCTAAAGGTTTTAATATAAATAGTAGGCTATTTAGTTGAAATCATAGAACTAATTTACAGCTATTTTTGAAAATTGTTTGAAAATAAACAGCATGAAAGATTTTGATGTTATCATCTATCACATTATTAGCGTTTTGATTGGCCATTGCATGCAACTAGTTTCAGAGTGCTGCAACTGTTGCGACTGAGATTCAGACAAGTGTGTTGCAGGGAGCTTCACACCAATTGCAAATCGGGTTCAACCGAGTTTCAAGCAACTAAAGTTGCGTGAAAGTGTCACTGTGTAAAGCCAGCCTAAAGGACCGCGGTAGACCGTACCTTGAGAATCCATTGTGCCTTCTGGAAGCCTTTCTTCTTAAAATAGCTGGTGGTATTTACTCCAGCATCTAGGAGATGATCAGCAGGCTGGCCGTGGGTATCCACCATGTAACGTATCTGGGGACAGAACATACACTAAATTGAGAGGAATAGAGAAGAATACTGACTAGATAAATTATGAAGATTGCAGTACATTGTTGTTTATTGTTAAAAATAAACAAATGCTTTTTGAGACAGGTCTGTACCCTATCAAGCCTTATCATGCCATACCATGTCGTAGCTACTGTTGCCAGGGTAGAGAGGCTGACCAGTGCACATCTCTGCTGCTATGCAGCCCAGAGACCACATGTCTATGGCCTGGGTGTATGGCAGACCTAGCAGGATCTCTGGAGCTCTAGGAAAGGGAGTCAGAGGAAATTATGTTTGGTTTTTACATTTGCAATGCTAGCGCTGTTAGTTCTCTACCATTCTGAAGAATGAACCCTCAATATTGAGTGATTCATAGCTGCTAAGTAAAAGTTAGAGTAAAAGTACAGATACTTTTAATTCAGTTTCGAATAGTTTTTAATCAACAGTTTAAATTGATGCTATAAAATGTAGTAGTCGTTATCCCCATTTTCAGGTGCACTGATTTTGCATAATCTATTTTTTGACCTCACCTATACCACCTGGTCTGAATGTAGGTGTGTAACTCCCCGCTGTTGACTTGATGGGCTAAGCCAAAATCGATCATCTTTACTGCCATTGGCCGTGTTTGTTGGTCCACCAACATTATGTTTGCTGGTTTGAGGTCAGCATGTGCGATTCCCAGCATCTTCAGATATTTCAGACCTGTTACCAACTGAAAAGAGATACTACATAACTTTATTATCCATGATGGGAAACGAGGTTGTTTTGTCAACATACTGTAAGACAGTCAGTCCTCTTACCCGCTCAGTTAGATACATTTAAAAAAAAGGTTATGACTTTGCTGGTGTTTCTGTCGTTATTACTTTTGAGAATTCAGTAATGTGTTTAATGTTATGTTGTAATATGCAGTAGCTAAGTTAACTTTGATTACGTGCTGCTTACATAAGTACATAAAATGTTGTTTGCTGTTGATAATCAACAACCTAGAATTCAGTTATTGAATAATGCACTTATTATTTAAAGTTACTTTGGATAAATACATTTGCAAAATACTTTAAATGTGAACAGGTAAAATATGAGGTTGCAAAAACCTCTTGAATCCATCAATTTAAAACAGCATTATTTATTACATTTCTATATTTGGGTTCACTACTTTCAACTTTATTACAATGTTGTTGTCACTGAATATATTCCAAAAATGTAAATAATTATTTAAATATTGCCAATTTAAAAACAAAAGATTTCAGATGAATTTATAGGTTTTTGCATTTGAAGTCTTCATAGGTTTTTGCATTTGAAGTCTTCATATAAATATATTGGGTATCTGTTAGGACTGAAAGACATAAACAGTGTAATCTACTATATGACGCTGCAGTGCCCAGCTACTGTACACTTGTAGTATGTCACTTAGAGTACTGAGCAGAAATTAGGAATATGCAAACCAAAACTTCTAGTAAAGCAAAACGGTCAGAATTATATTGGTCCATCTTCAAGCATTTCCAAAAGTATCGCTTTCTTCTTTGAAGCACTCAGCAATGCCCACTCAGTATTGATTTAACATAAACATCTGGGCAGAACTCTGATGCCTGTACAGTATACATTGAATACCACTGGTTGCATGGGGCAACAGGTACCAGGTAGATTGATTAAATAAAAAATCTGATTATCCATTGAGGGTAGAAATCATATAGCAATACTGTAGCACACTGTAACTGCAAACCCTATACCAAAGGGTATGTAAAGTTAAAGGAACCCTTTAATCAGTACAGAAAGGATAGCATACCTGATGGAGAATTGGCCGCACATCTTTTAGAGACAAATGCATTCTCTGGTGCAGGAGCTGTTGAAGACTGATGTCCAGGGCCTCAAACTTGAGGCAGATATGGCTTTTATAGATGAAAGAGCCCTGGTAATCTACAAAATTGCCATCTCTGTTAATAGCCTTCAGCTGTGTTAACATGGCCATCTGAGAATAAAGTAAATTAATAATTGCACTGAAAGGTGTTTATTTCATTCATTGTTTCTTTTTTTTTTAACTTATTGTTCTTCTAATTGTCTAAATTGCATTCAAATGCATGGTAAAATATTGTTTTACCTCATGCTTTGTTTCTTGGCTGTTACTAGCATGCTCCTTGATAATCTTGATGGCAACAATCTTGTAATTGGAAGTGTCTATACACTTCATTACTCTCCCAAACGTTCCTTCTCCGACACAGTCCTGCACCATGTAACTGGAGTGTTTGGAGAAAAGTATGCTGCCTATACACAGCGATCTGAGAAGCTGGTCCTTAGGTCCCTTGGTTGCAAGATGTTCATTCTTCAAACTCATGATTACTCATTCAATAAATGCGCTAAGCAATACATCACCAAATGTCTGTACATGTTGTTCACATTCATTTAGTCTTGTTCAAAATTGCTTGTATCCAATATGTTCTATGACATCATAGTGGGACCATTAAGAATTATTAGCAGCCTTAACAGGACAGAATTAGCAAAGCACGATGGGTTTAATGCACATGATCTATTATTAATAATTTAATTATTATATTATTAATAATCAGTGTTGGGCAAGTTCAGGAATTGTAATAAGTTACTAGTTACCTATTACTCCTTCAAAATAAGTATTAAGTAATATTACTTTACTTATTACTGGGTATTAAAAGTAATTAGTTACATTACTAGCTACATTACTATATTACTTAACTATCACTACCCTGTCTCGCCGTTTCCGACAACCTCTGTCAGCTCATTTTAGAATTGAATCCTCTTTATTGGAACAGTAATTTACCTCAAGTCAACATTCATGGCCTGCTGGAGCTGCTGTAACTTTTGGGGTGTAACTAGTTACTGCCCAACACTGTTATATATGTTGTATACTCTTGTGTGTGTATGTATGTATGTGTATGTATGTATGTATGTATGTGTATGTATATGTATATATGTATATGTATATATATGTGTATGTATATGTATGTATATATGTGTATATATATATGTATATATGTGTGTGTGTGTGTGTGTGTTTGTGTATATATATATATATATATATATATATATATTAAAATAACTCTACAGTGTATCTAAGATTGTGTATACAGTAGTGATAGAAATACAGCAGTAGCCAGACCAGTGAAACTTGTAAGAGTGCTTTGAAATGTTTCAAATGTCTTTGAAATAATGTCCTGAAATATAACTTTAGTGTGTGTGTGTGTGTGTGTTTGTATATAAATGTGTGTGTGTGTATGTTCCATCCATCCATCCATCTTCTCCCGCTTATCCGGAGTCGGGTTTGACTTTTTATTATACTACAGTGCACAATAATATACAATGAAATGTTACACTGAGTGAGTGAGTTTCTTCACAGTGACCGAACCATTAGTGGCTAAACTTAATTTTTAGCCTAGCAAATCCAGGTGCATAGAATAATTTTAGCAGTTTTTGACCTAATTTCAGGTTGTTGATTTCATAACTGGCAGTTGGAGCCTGTTGGAACCATATAGTCCTGCTCCAATAACTATTAGAAATGGTGTGTATGTTAGACTTTAGCCATCTTAGATGTCCAACATTTTCAAGCATGCTTGAAAGTATCTTTCAACTGGACTGAATTTGCTTGTTTGACAGCATTTCAATATTGACACAAGAAACATTTTCTTACACTGACTTCACAAAATCTGCTGATTTTTATCAGATATTCCTACATGTGAAATTTCTTATGTCTGATTTCAGATTTATCTCTCAAACACATATTACACATATAAGACATGCATGGTAATGATATGCTTGTACATAGTGCACAATAGAATCTCCAGACATATGGCTTACAGGATTCTAAAACCTGCTGGTTTGGGTGAGTAAGCTCCTGTACTATTCTGTACCGTTCTCCTGTAATATTCCCACATTGTAGCCGGGTGAACGGTTGGTGATAATAAACTATAGTGCTTTCTTCGTATACTTCCGGATGCGGAGGTCTTGCATGATTGGCAGCTCAGTGATGCGTGCAGTTGTCACCACACTCTGCAAAGCCTTGCTGTTGCTGGGTGGAGCAGCATCCACAGCAGAAAGTAATGTTGCCAGCCAGCCGAAAGTAAGGCAGAGGAGGCTGCTGGCACAAGTATGACAGGCCTCGCCTCTGGAGGCCTTCACATCAGTTTGTGGTGATGTCATCAGCAAACTCAATCAATTGTGTAGCCATAGATCGACCAGGATTGGCAGTTTGTTTTTATGGTCAAACTAACTATGACATGCTAGTTTGATACATTTTCCACACATTGTGTTTTGGTGAACTTGATCACCAAACAGACATTATTTTTCTATCCCAAGACATTTGGCATACAGTAAATTTAGGGTTGGGTACCGAAACTCGGTTCCAAGTTGGAACCGAAAACAAAATGTCAAGAACCGGGTAGCTTTAAAATAAATAATATTTCGGTTCTGCTTTTCGGTTCCAAAATGTGATTTAATTATTAGAAATAGTTTTAGCTGATGCGTAGCCATCTGCCTATCACGCTGTAGGCGTTATTGCTGCAGTGTTTTTCATAACCTAGCATACGGTAAAAGCTAGCCTCATTTTAAGAAAGAAAACGGCGACAAGGCAAGTTGCCCGTTTTACCTTTTTGATCTGCCAGCAACTGATTCAGGACAACCGAAATATTGTCACGTAATTTAAAACGGCGACAAGGCAAGTTGCACGTTTTACCTTTTGATCTGCCAGCAACTGATACAGGACGGCAATTTTACTTAACTTGCATGCAAAAATGCAAGCATGCCCAAACTGTCGGGACACTTCTGTTTACCTCTTTGAGGCATGTTTCTTATTTTTTCCCTAACTTAAATCCATCAGATCAACTTCCTTATGACGAAAGCGAACACAACAAACTCTGCTCCAGCTCTACCTGTAGTAGAGCTGTATATGCCCCGTGTGAGCACCAGCATAACAAGCTACAACTCAAGCCACACTAAAACAATTAATCGTTTTCTAGCGTTATGAGCTTACAATGTTTTATTTATTTTATTTTTTACTTTGAATTACACTGAGCTTGTTACCAATGCTCGCCACCGCTGATCGTATTTTGCTCTTTGAACTACGAGGCCTATGCCTAGTTAAACTCAAAAGGTTGACAATGCATGTAACATTGTCGAGGTCATTACATGAACTGAATTATCAGATGAAAGAAACTCACAAAATGAATATGAGAATTCTACAGGTTTGATTAAATTAGAATGCATACATTAAACAAGATTAATAATGTAAAGTAACATTTTGACATACAAGGTCAGTTTTGGTACACCTAGGCCTAAATGTTCATGTTAGTTAATAGTGTTATTGGATTTAAACCAGCTGGTAAATTATTTGTTAATTATTTGTTAATTTACTCACCTTTGTAAGCTGTTCTTATATGTTCTATGATGTAAACGTACAGTATGTAATTATAATAATGAAATGCATTATCACACATCCACATTTAAAATACTATTCTTATTTATCAGTCAGTGTCATTGACCTTGATTTGACTGATTATAGCCAAAATGAAAAGTCAGGACATTTTCCATCTTGAAATATGTTGTATTTCTTCTCCCAAAAATAATGGAATTGAAACTGAGAATCTATTAAATTCAAATGATACCCAACCCTAAATATATTGTCTTATTGCAGTGTGATGTTGTTATACTGTCCCTTCCAATCTGGCCAACAACATACTGTATACCACAAATACGTTTGAGTTGATACTGCTAATGAAACAAATGTTACATTCATGCACTGGTTTTGTCAATTGAATGTTGACTCAGTTGTTTGACTTTTTTAAATGAGATTTGAAAACATTGATTGATGGTTAGATTAGGAACACAACTCTTAAATGTGTTAGATGTTAGCAGTATACTATAGATGTTCTGTCCTGCAATTTCAAGATATTACATTGTCTTCCTGATGTATATTTCTTCTCTCTGTATTCTACGGATGTTTAGGGGACACGACTACATTTGAATATAGTCTCATTTGTATTTTTCAGACTAGTTTGTGATTAATGAGCTTCCCTTCCCACTCTTATTTCTGCTGTTACAGTACATCTACGCATAGTGTATTTTAGAAACTTTGTATATCGAACAAACTTTCTATTTATTTATTTTTTTCTATTCAACTCATGTCTGACTAAAGTCTCATTTGTCTTAGAGAGACAGAGGAGGCAAAAGTGTCAGATGAATACAAATTACAGGGAATGAATAACCATACTGTATCCACATTTCTCACTGACATTCATTTTTAAAGAACACAGCATCTTTTAAAAGGTTAGTTTATCCTACAAGTGCTCAATGTTTTAATAAACCACAATTAGTGACATTTTACAATTGCAATGTTCTTTTACAGCAATGCATGTCATTAAATAAACAGAGAAAGTTCTCTATATCAATTAAAATAGATTGAATCAACAAAAAGTCCTTCAAGCTAAATGTATTGCTGTGTTCCTGAAAACGGCTCCTTTGGTTTGTGAAGGTTGCTGATATTCCATTGCAGTATTTGCTGCCTGTCATGCCAGCATACTCTATCCACCGCCCTGCAGGTACAAACCATTTCTCTCTCAGCCTGCAAGCTGCCACAGGAGCAGCCTAAAACTGTGATTGTTTTCCAGCCAAGCCATCATGATGAATCACTTGAACTGCTCTTTTCTTTGATACACAACACATACAACCTCCAATAGCAATGTGATGATTTTCATCTTTCATTAAGCTCATATTTACTGTATTAATTGGGTTGTATGTATGTCTTTGATAGATGTATAAATTACTACCAGTATGTTTTACAGTTGAAAATGTGCCAAAGCCAAGATAACATGAGTTCATTATGTGGTACAGTACATGGTACATATTGGCTTTTGTGCACATCTTCAAATTGACAACTCAGCCATTTAATGTAGGATTGAAGGCCTTCTTGAAATATACAGTATAAACATTGCAGACTCATAACAATTTTGCCTGTAATCGTGGGGAAAACACATTTTTGATAATTGATTTATCATCTTCCCTAAAACTGATATGCATATACAGTAAATATATACTGTGTGTATGTATGTATGTATGTATGTATGTATGTATGTGTATATATATATATATATATATATGTGTGTGTATATATATATATGTGTGTGTATATATATATATGTGTGTGTGTATATATATATATGTGTGTGTGTATATATATATGTGTGTGTGTGTATATATATATATATGTGTATATATATATATATATGTGTGTGTGTGTGTATATATATATATGTATGTGTGTGTGTATAGATAGATAGATAGATACTGTATGTATAGTTATTAGGGATGTTCCTAACAACTAATTTCCCAGTCTTTTAAATGGAAATTTTAACTTGGACTAGTAGACTCGTCTAAAAGTAAGAAAACACTGCTATGTCAGCAGCAGAAAACTGCTATGTCAGAGTATGTGTGAGTATGTCACTACTGGTAGGCCTTATTTTTTGATATTATAAATATAAATCTAAAATTATTATAAAATGATATTATCATCTTCGTAAAATAACAAAAACAGAGTGATAACTGTGAACTACCGCTCTATTATTCACAAACAGTGGGCCAAGTGCTTAAATCTCACTTTATATTGATTTTGCAAGACTGTATTGTACCGTAAGTAATAATGCTGTATCATGTTGTCTGTCTGATATTTAAAAAAGCATACCTTGTTGTTGGAATACATCCATAGATTAGCCTATAGGAACAATCTTTTTAGGCTAAACGTTGTCAGGTAAACAAAAGGTGAACTCCATTGAAATTTGACATTTTAATCAACATTAATTGTAGTTTATATGGTTAAATCCAAAGCAGAGATGACGTGAATGACAATTGATAACTCAATTTAATGCACATTCGTTTGATTAGCTAGTGGCTACTGATACCTGCTGTGTCCAACAAGGAAGAGGTGAGAATCTGTTTTCTAGCTGCGCTTCAAAAGTTTAACCGTGTCGTTGTGGGAGCGGGGTTAGTTAGTGACCATGTGTTAATTTTCCCACTGTGAGCCGTGTCTGTCCCGGTCTGTCTCCGGAGTTTTGCCACTCTGAAAGCGTTGAATCCAACAAGATCCCACTCACAGAGTCAACAGCGTTTCAAGTGCAGACAGGGAGAGACTGAATGAACACATTTTCAAGTGGTCTTTTATTGTGGCCAGCCTAAGTCACACCTGTGCAACACTCATGCGGTCTGATCTGCATCTTGATGTGCCACATCTGTGAGGTGGGTGGATTATCTTGGCAAAGGATAAGTGCTCACTAACACAGATATGCATGCATATATATATATATATATATATATATATAAACACAAGCAACCTTGTGTCATGGGAAGGTTCTTGGGTAAGAGCTGTGTGTCCTTTATGGCCAGGGTTTTGCCCAGCACAACAATGCAACCCGGGGGCCAAATACACATTCCCATAAAGTCGGCATTAGAAGCAGATCGGTCTGGCTTGCAGCTTATTAGCAGAAGAGCACAGACTTCCTCGAGGCCATTGTGAACAGGGATGGTGTGTCAGCAGGAGACATGACAACAAACAAAACAATGGTGGATGTTAATTTTGAGTGGTTGACAACATTATTTCATATTTCCTATGAATGCGGTTAAGATGCCAATCCATGCTTGTATCTGATCAATAATGTATTGCAAAGGGCAGCTGCAGTACACTGCTCTAATTTTACTTACCAATCACATCACAGTGGGCCATCACTGTGTTGTACAGTACAGCAGGCCCACGTCACGCTGTTCCCAGAAGACCGTGTTCTTTGCCTGGATAAACCTTATAATAATAAACAAAGGGAAAATGTACATTTTATTTTGAAATTCATTCCACTCACCAAAGTAGCATACTGTTCTATGGACCTACTGTGTTGTCCAAATCAGTCAAGTTGTGTGTTGGCTTGTCTTTTTCTGTTGCCCTTGGGCACTGCAGTGTTGTACAGTATGACTGAGAATCCATATCCCCTTGAGCTTTCTGTGTCTCTAAGTAAGTGCGAGGTACCGTATGGAGGGCATCATGCAAAGTGCACGCGCACACTCTCACACACACACACACACACACACACACACACACACACACACACACACACAAGCTACTCTATCACCTAATGTTCATAAATCGGCACAAACACACTTAAGCACACACTATACAGTATAAACAGGCAAGCGCACAAAAGCCGACTAGCGATGGTAACCTCGTTTAACCGACTAATTGCGCACATCCCTATACTGACTGTACTGTACAGGATAAACACGCACTCACACATGCATGCATATACTGTTATACTGTTATATACTGTACATGCAGTAGTAAACACACGAAACAAAACATTCAAGTGCACATACTGTACACGCCCATTCAGACAGTCTTAAACCAAAATGGCAGACAGTGTGCCTTAAGCAGGATGTTTCTAAATGATTTCTCATTCTTCCCTCTTTGCAAACCCTTTGATTTGACCCTGCCCTTTGCTTGTTCTCGCCTCGTTTCACTTTTGTCCTATGAAACGACACTGATTTCTGCCTCTCCACAGGACGCCTGGGAGGTTACACTGCCTGCATAATACGCCAAGCCATCCACAGGGAACACGAAACACTGAACCAATCAGAAACAATTGTAGGTGTGATGGTCTGAATTCATTACAGCTGATTGTGAATACGTTTACATTGCTTATGATGTAATTCACCCTTCAGCTTATCTAATATGTAAACTCATTACATAACAAATCCCTCACACATGGACAATAACAAGAGAATAAGTGAGCACACTGATTATGGGAAATACACAGTAACTTCAACTGAATTTAGAATTTACCCGAAACATTTTCTTCCTTTTTTTTATATTGAAATGTGTAAACCACTTCAATAATTACTGTATGCGTATAATGGATATTTGCTTATTGTTGTGCTATACATTATAGTGTACACAAACATTGTGGTCATAAATCTGAGTGGGAATGGATCAGTACAACACAATGTGAGCTAACGGCGGGCTTGAATAGTGTTTTTTGTCTGGAAGCGCCTCAATGTGAGCACTGTGTTTGTCATACTGGTATGTCAATGTGATTGATTCAGAGAAAGAACTGAAAATCAGAAATGTTTTATTTTTCTACAGAATATGATCAACCATGCCATCCTCACTATTAGAAACACTACACAGTACCTTGCTCGTTCCAAACTTCTTCTTAGTTCGACCGATCCCAAGCTCCACCCCTTTTCGCCTGTCCTCTGAATAACAGCTGAGCATTTTATTAATTAGAGACAAACTCCTTAATTTATGATGGGTGGAAGTATAAATGCATGCAGAATCAAGTGATTTGATTATTTGATATCTACAATGTGTGTTACTTCCGCCATAAACCACGACCACTCAACAACCCGATCGAGTTTGTGGTTGTCAACTTGCGGGCCTGAACGTTTGTCATGATGTTGAAAGTTTTCCAAAATTAATTCTATAGTAAATTATTTATATTTATAAACTAAATATATTTAATGTTATATATTGAATTATGTGGGTGGGTTTGAGGGTGGAAGGAACAAGGAATGGAATTAACAATTATTGTTTGTGAACAATAAATGGAAGAGACAAAAACCTTTTTTTTTTACTAAATTGTCATCAAATCAAATGATCAAATCACTTGTTAATAAGTTATTTTTTAATTTGCATGCATTTATATCACCTCGATTTTACAGTACATTTGTGTTACTTCTACCCCTCATATTCAACTAGCCTACAGTAGTTCCAGCCACAGGTTGGACAGGTGAAAGGCGTGAGGCTTGGGATCAGTCAATGTGCCCACATGAATCCTGGCATACAGATCAGCAGATACCAGATACCAGCTCATACTGCTGATGTGGCTGTCTCTCACTGCTGGTTTCTACTGATTGCTCCCATGCCTTTAGAGTACATCGATCCTGAGTGGGCGCAGACTATTACATCTACTGTATCTCTCAATGGAGAATGTCCAGTGCAAATTCATATATTGATTTGTGGAAATACTGTGCCAACAAACTGCATTCAATATATTGTATATTCATTTCTTCTTCGATTCTTTGCAAGGAAGCAAGTTAGGAATGCAAATTTTTAAACGTTTATGCTTGTTCATATTTAAGAAAAACTCACAAGAAAATAATAAATCTTCCCCTGTGTGCATTGATGTTTCACTTAGTCTGTGGATATGGAGTCAGTTTGGCTGCGTGCCAAACTGTAATCTTTAGCTTTGTCCTCCAAAATGTTCATAGATTGGGTTTCTGGCAAAACAGAGGGAGACAGAGTATGCTGGTACCAGGCAGAGCGGAGGTGTGACCATTCATCTCTCCCTGGGGAGATAGCTATCGATTAGCTATTTATTACCTGCCCCACATCTCTCTGAGCTGCTTGTGAACTGACTGTTTATAACAAAGCAACAGACGGATGGGCGGACGCACTTAAAATCCTCCATGATAACCTCTCCTTTCCTCTCCGTACATGGTAGTAGTTATTGTCTCTCCCCTTCCCTCTTTCTACATTAATGCAGTTCAGAGAACTACTCACGGGAGCGATGAATACGATAGAACAAGTTGAATAATTCAACTGACTGGCTATTCAGCCAGTACAGCATTTCAGTACTGTACATGTCCCCATGTGCATGCCACCTGCTCTATTATTGATGTGCATGGATACATTGTGTTGACTGTGGCATGCACAATAAACAGTATGTACTGTGGGTGTCTCACTAGCTTTGAGGTCAGTGTGTGACAGAAACTGCAGGAAGACTTTTTCAACTTTTCCATTGGTCATTGACTCTAAAATACCGGTGCTGTATGTACTGTATATGTCTGCGGATTAGGTGGAATGTGAAATGATTTCCCTTTGGTGTGTCGTCCGTTTCATTTCATATTAATGTGAGTTATCATTGAACCCACACTGACCTCTAAACAAGGATGATGAGGCCAACTTTATAGCCACTGTCAAAAGCACTGTTAAATATTGATAAGCTAGACTCACCTCAGATCAACCATGACCAGGCCTTTCTTTAGACTCTCTGGCTTTGAAAAATGTTGCATCAGTTATGATTCTGTTTTATTCTCCTTCATTTTTCATTAAAGTTGGCCAAAGCTTTGAGATCATACAGTACCTTTACAGGCAGCCATGCCCCTGGTCTTGGTTTAAGGTGGACTCATTAGGTGTCAATATCAGCTGGGTCTCACTGGGTTACTGATTAGTGAAGTCTGTGAATGTAGATTGCATAATGGATAGTTAAATGTTATTTGTGTGTTTTGTCTTCTCTAATATTGTGATCAATTGAGTGTTAAACACCATGTGGAATATTAAAACAAACGAATCCCAGGCGTGTGTAAGTGACAGTTAGACCTACCACCTCTCTGCCACTTATCAATTGGACCCCATGTCTGTGTCACATGCATGTGTGTTGATGCTGAGGTGGCTTCCCGATGGTTGTGAGAGCAGTAGGCGTGTGAGGACAGTGATTCAGCAAGTGTGTGAATGTGCCAAGGACAGCAGATTAGGCTCTTTTGCTGCATGTAGTGTGCCAGGGGCTGGGGATGACGCTTAAAGGCAAGGTTAGTCATTCTATAGAACGCTCGCTAACTCTGAGGTCAAAAACAAACTCCCTCAGAAGCTCCGCCCCCCCCCAAAACATTTAATACGCGTTGCGAAGCCTAGGGTGTTGTTGTTCACCACTTTGTGTACACAGTATGAACATCAACAGAGCTAGCGCTGTGTAGAAGTACCGGATTATTTTTATCAGCACGCACATGGAACAGTAAGATACCGAAATCAATGTGAGGAGATACAGTATTTTGTGTATTAGCTTACAATTATCTTATAATAGTGGACCTTACCCAATATACAGTACATTAGTAGCACATTAAAGTTCCACTGCAGTTCAGCACCAATTTTAGACATTTTGATATAATTGGTCATAGTGTAAGAGGATCGCACTGGGCCTTATTCTTTCTTAACAGCTTCAGGCCCTGTATTTATCAAAGATATTGATCATAAGTGACCAAATTGGCCAATTCTCAGTGCTGCATATTTATTTTTTTAACAATTTGAATGAAACAATTTAAAAGTGTGGATGGTGGATATAGAGATGAGGTTTGGTTATTATTTTTTGGGATTAATTAAGCCATTGCATGCCGTGTTGTTACTGCAGGAACAATACTTTAAATGTTAACAATTTTTTTGGGATGGGAAGATGTAACTTTGCATTACAGTTAACAATTACTGTAAAAATCATAATTGATTTGATGATTGCATTTAACTTTGACAACATATATGCACATATTCATTCAAGTACTGCAAAAATGAAATGCACCACAAGCTGCTTACTACATGGAGAGTACAGTAGACTACGCACGTTTGATTTATAGTACAACTATGGATTATTGTTTTATCTTGAGTTTTTCCAGTGAATACAGTTTGAACTCCTACTGCAAACATTCACCCAATAAATGTGATAATTTTCGCAATCTGCATATAAATGTGCAGCTTAGGACAACAGTCTCAAACCTTTGTTGAACATTGTTCTGTATATGCCTAAATGTGTGGCAATTCTTACACTCCCAATGCAACAGCACATGAATACATGCAAATATGCACGTTATTGTGTTTCTGACATGGCCTTGGTTCTACTGACAGTTCTAATTAGGAACATTGCTAAATATCTAGATAAAAGCTGACAAGTGATTGACAGTTTTGATATGTGGATTTCGTGTAAACTGTCAAACATATAAATTTTCTGATCTTGTCCTCCTCTCTGGTATTTCTCTACCTGAACCTGGCTGCTATACCAACTAGCTTCTAACTCTCCGCACAAGTGGACTGAAAAGAAAGTATCACACAAGTCTTTTTATACCTTTGTTTTGTTCTTTTCACCTTCCGCTCAATCAATGCCTACAAGTTATTTCCCTGACAGTGTATTTGTGTTTGGTGTGTAAGTGTCAGTTGTAATGTCCGGCAATGCATTCAGTCTTTGCAGTTAGTCATGCGTGTGTTTGAAATGTAGCTTTGACAGAGCTTTGGACTTAAAAAACTTTCAATGAGAGTTAATTTGAGAACAGGACAGCCTTTTCATCCCCTGAGTTTGGTTATGGTTAGTCACAGCCTCTTCCGTTTATTAACACTATTTTACACAATGCTGAACAGAACGTCTGATGGTATGTTCACACTGACAGGCCATATCTGATTTTGGCTTATATCCAGATTGAATCCAGATAGATTTTTGCAAATCTGAACAGCAGAAAACCACATGAAATCTGATTTTTGCACATGTATTTGCTAAACCACATTCGGAGGTGGTTTGAAAAGCGATATTATTCGGCTTGATACAGATGCATCTTAGACTGAATGCCGTGGTTGCTCAAATCTTTTTGAGCACGCAGACCGAGACTGCGGCACAAAAAAACATCAACGTTTGCACCACGGTTCCGGAGGACAGAACCGCGGTCCGCACACAGGCCCCACCCCCCCAGCCTGCTGCAGGTGCAGCCTGTTACACCCCACGTTACTTTTAACACCCCTACTTCTTATAGATATGTAAGGAGGGTCGTGCAGGAGGCCAAAGCCCTTCACCAGTATGTGTCAGGGAAGGGTTAGAGCAGAGGCAGATATGTTTACACCCTTTTACACTGTCCACGGCCAGTCCTGCCTTCTCTCCATATGACACTTGTTGGTCTGGGTAGTTTGTTGAAATTGAACATGGCCTGCAATGTAGCGTGTGTCAACGTATTATGACCTGCTGTAAATTTAGTTTGTGAGTGTGTGCCTGCGTGTGCAGCATGACTTACATGAGATGGTTTCCCCGTGATCTACAGTAACGGGTGCATGCACATGAATGTTTGTGACGTACAAAAACATGTCTTTTAGTTTGTGGTTGGGAACATTGTCATAATGGTTCTTTAGAGTGTTGATTAATCCGTCTGTAACACCGGTACTTTCGGACATGTTGTGTTGCAGCAACGTCTAGATTTTGTCTAAAGTGGTTTGTGATGCGCACAGGGATTTAGCATTGGTCTGACAGAGTGGTCCACTCACACAATAGGGCAAAATGTAATAGAAGCAGAATATTCCAGTAAAATATAGAAACATATGTATTTTTAATGTGTCCCTCTCATTTAGTGGATGCAATGAATATACATAAATACATACATAAATATATATAAAATGAATATACATTATATTAGGTACACTTGTTTACCTGCTTAGAATGCAAATATATTCAGCCAATCATGTGGCAGCAAATCAATGCATAAAAACCAAAGGCATAGTCCAGAGCTTCAGTTGTTGTTACCCCAGCAACTGGCGGTTTTCTGGAACTTTCAAACAGCGTAGAGCTGACAGAAATGCAAACAACATCCAGTTAGGGACAGTTCAGTGGGCGACAATGATTTGTAATGAGAGGGGTCAGAGGAGGCTGACCAGAGTGGTTCAAGCTGGCAGGAAGGGACTACAACAGTGAATTACATAATATCCTCTCTAAATGCATATGTTTAACCTTAAGGTGGATAGGACTACAGAAGAAGACAGCATATTTCTACCGGTAGTTACTTTATTACTGTAGGTGCCAATGTGTACCTACTACCTACTATAATCAAGTGAATACTGATTGTGGGCGTTATATGATATTATCTCTAAATACTGTACCATATATCTCGCATCAGTTTCTAGCTGACCCCATTACATACATTTTTTTAAATGCAGTCACCCTCATTAACAGATGACACTGTACAGTATAGCATAAGACACTGTTATTATCTGAAAGCTTGTTCTTTACAGTGGAATTAGTCTTTATTTTTACCTCGACATCCCAGGCAGTTGTCATTCCTTTCCATTTCATATTCAGAGTTCAAATAAAGATTTTTATTGAAGCTTATAGGCTACAGCAAGATCATTGCTTGTCTGTTGCTGTGTGTCTACCATGTCTCTAAAATAAAGCCGCACCTCTCTGTGTTCTATTCATGTAAGCTGTGTAATACAGTGTGGCTTGCGCTGGAGTAAGTTGTGGGTGTACTGTAGCATTGCATTACGCTCTCATTAAGTTGCTTTCCCAGGATGTGAGTGTAAAGTTAAAGGTGCTAAGATGACGTACTGTAGCTATATACGTCCATGGGTAGCTCTAGACTTACAGTACATGGGTGCTGTAGTTCTGTTCTTCTTTTTGGTTTTCATTTCCATGATCAAATTGGAATCTGTTTCAATTTGATCAACACTGTGGATGGCAGGGATAATCCTTTAGATGCTGAACTTTCTTTATGTATTATGCGATGTATTGAATCTATTGAAGTTTGCATGGAGACCTACTGTAACACTGCAGCGCTGTGAATGCATTGATCTGACCGAGCCACCGCTGCTGTTGCAGATTGACTAATTCAAAGCCTTTCGAGGCTCATGTATAATTCATTTTATGGGAAAGCCACTGCTGCACATAAAATCCACAATCAAGATGTGCAATAATATCATTAATACAAGTTAATTCATTCATATAATAATTGCAGTAAAGAAAGGATTTACTTATTCCTTAGCTGCTCAGTGAAGTGTGTTGTCTGAATGCCCTGCATGAAGCCGTGCGAGCCTAATCCTGGTTCGATGATGTACTATCCATCTCATTTAATTAGCCTAGCTCACGCACTGTGTTGTACTGCCCTCACTCTATATACTCCCGTGTCAGTTTTTTAGCATTTTTGCTTCAGCTACAATGTGCTGCTACTGTGCAACGCCATGTAAATAGCCACTAGGAATGGTAATCCCGTGTTTATAAAAAAAACACATGAAGCATTCGCGGTACCCAATTAGTTTTTGCAACTGGTTTCTCATTTGATGCCCCTTCTCTGTTTGTCTCATTACACCCTCAGGGGAAATGTTTTGACAGCTGTTATTTGCATATTTTGCTAGAAAGTCTGCAAATATATGTCTTGACAGGACGATCACTCTGTTCCCCTGGGCTGTCTTGAGCAACAGCTACCACACACTACAAATATGAAACATGACTTTATCTTATCTCACGCAATGTCTGTGAACGCTAACCCTGTGCCAGTAGGAGGCTAATGCGGCCATCCAGTTGATGTGGTGGCTAGTGTCATTGTGCATCTTAATATGTGCGCTGTACCATATTTAAGGGTAAGCCCAAGTTAGACACAAACTATGCCTTTATTAGAGTAGAACAATACACAACCATTGAAGGGGGCACACTCTATGAGAAATGTCCCAGCTTACAATGGTAGTGTGTTTTACTGGTATAACAGAACATGCTTAATGAAGTTTGTTATTTACTGTACATTTAGGAATGCTGCAGAAGGATTGATATTTGAACACCAAAACAAATACACCTCTCAGTTCAGTGCCATAAGGTGCTCCCTCAGATGTTGGACACGCATTATCAAGCTGAACTTGTTTTCCCATTTTCAGAACAGAACTTTCTTTGTTTTCCCATTTAAAGAACCATTACATGAAAACATCACACCCCTGTTGGATTTATAGCCAGTGTTGAGAAGGTTGCCCTTAATCCTTGGGTGTCTGTGACAAATCACGTCACAGACATTGCATTAAGACCTTGGGAACTGTGGCAACATGTTGGAAAGGGGCATACTACTCTACGTCTCTTTACTATGTCTCCTTTAAATTCAGGACGAAGGGAACACACACGAAAAATGTAATAAAGGACTAAGTAAAACACAACACCAAAATGATTATTAATCATACATGAAGATAAATACTACACAGGATCTCAGAGGACATCATCCATAAATCATAGACATTACATTACCATTGCAGTCTGTTGAGTACTATAAACATTATGTGCGCACACAGGCACACGCACACATTAAAACTAGACTCTTAAGGTTGCCACAAGGGCAGTTAGTGTTTCAAGGTGCATTAGCCAGCGCCACTTCAGTGGCCAAAAAGGGAGCTTTCAATCCGGCCTTTGACTAGTTTGACTGTATCAATTTGCTGTTCATTACACAGAAGCTAATGGGCATTAGTACGACATGCTTTTAAGGTACAAAGTGATTCACGTTAATGTATTTAATAGCAGCTCGTCTGTTACCGGCAAGTGGCGGCAAAACAATGATGCCTGAGCCACCGTCTCCAACACAGAGCAGACAGGTGCACAAAAGCTATATAAAATGTTATGTTGGCGACTTTCATATGTCATAAACACGCACATACATTCTTGAGGTCAGCAAAAATGATTGACGTCATGTCCATACAGTATATGCGGTTATTAACCTGTGGGCCACAGGTGGGTCACAGGTGGGTGGTTAACTCAATTGTACAACCAAATGGAATGTTTCCCAGAAAAAAATTAAAAAACCTAGTACTCCTCTCCTTCCTCGTGAAAATTGCAAACGGTCATTGAATAATTGGAGAATATCAATGAAAGGCTTCCGCACTTTACTATCGTGTTGTTCCACTTGGTTGTGAGCAAGATTGTTGCAAAATAGCCTCCTTGTTCCTGATTGGATGACATCCTATTTAGCCGCACACCATAGATTCTGGAGCGCTCTGCTCAAAAATATTTGCCGCACACACACAGGTATAGCATTAGCTAAAATGGATAGGTTTTTGAATATTACATTACCGGTACTTGGTGTTTGGTGGATTTCTAAATAGATTAGACCTATCTGTATATGGTATGAAAAGTCTGTCTATTAAATATCAAGACAGGTGTCATTCTGGTCGATGCATAATCCATACGGTGCTCTACGCTGTTTGTTCCAGGTGGCTGGGACAGGGGCACACCCGGGGCAGGACCCATGAGGAGTTATAGAAGATGCTCGCAGCCTGGGCGCCTCTGCTCTTCTTAGCCATGTGGGTGAGAAGCACCTCCGGCAGCCCACTTTCCTTCAGAATAGGTAGGTGATGGGACCCACGATTGTCAATAGTCAGGTAAAACTGCAATCTGCGACTTACCCAAGGATGTTAGTGAGGTTGTCAGCCTTAATATCCCTCGGTGGTTCAAGGACACCATGACTCGAGAGGTGTGAAGACATTTTTCTCTTTCTTAGTCAGTTAGAATGAAATTGAGTTGAAATGTCAGCTCAGATAAAAAAAAGTATGTGTGACCTTTATGATTACAGGGGAGAAACACTTTCGAAAGCATGATAAAATGAAGTGAATGCAGATTTTAATAGGCATAACGGCTCTAAAAATGTCAAATAAATAAAAACACACACAACACATTTTTATCATGTGCGGGGGGCCATATAACAAGGGGATTGTGGTGTTTTTGACTCCTGTAATCACCGGCATATGCACCGATGGAATCTTAAAATCTAGAATTGTAATTTTCTTTAAAAAATAAAACCGCACATTTGGTCTACACTACACACATAAAGCAATTCTAAAGCTACTCAATTTTCAGTTAATTATTTTCGAAGCCATGTTGACTATTATCTTCCAACAGGAACAGTGTGTGCCTGACTGGACTTAGTACACTTCCTTGTGTCTGACGTCTCGTGTGTTTCTTACGAAACCGCTAGTCACTGTCGGTGACTACATAGCGCTCCCGGTTGCTTGATGTCGATTTGTTTGATGTATAATTAGTTTCCTTTGCCCTCTGATGTTAGCTGTGCAGTGTCATTGCATCCTTTTGTAATGTGTACACTCAACACAATATCAACACAACGCAAAATGTGTTTTATGCTCCAGACATCTGCTGCACAATTTTATTTTAACAAAGTTATGTTCACAAGTGAGTTCAAATCCATGTTAGTGAGCACTTGACCTTTTCCATGATAATCCATGCACGTGACAGGTGTGACATATCAAGAAGATGATTAAACAACATTAACATTTCACAGGTGTGCCTTGGACTTGTGCTCTAAATTAAAATGTACTGACATGTCTATTTCACATATGCTTGCTGTTAGCATTACGTTAGCGCACACCATTGATTGCATTGCCATATGTAGGCTAAGAGAGATGTGTGATAGGTGTACATTAGGCAGATTATCGAGTATCTGCATCCTCAAATACCATAGCTGTAGACGTGTATGCTCTTGTGTGGCCTCATGCAACGATACATTAACTTCTGTTAATAGAATGTGACCTGTTGGAATGCTGGTCCACTCATCTTCAATGGCTGTGTGAAGCTGCTGGATATTGGCAGCAATTTCAGCATGGCGTCTTTGTGTCAGAGCATGCCACAGTCTTTAAAGCTGTTGAGTATGCAGGCCATGCAAGAACTGGGATGCTCCCGCTTCCAGGAAGAGTGTGTCTTTGCAACATGGGGCCGTGCATTACCATGCTGCAACGTGAGGCTTTATGACGGGGGATGAAAGGCATTCTGTGCGTTCAGATCTATAAATCATCGTGTTTTGTTTCCATGGCTGCCCGCACCACTCTGTTGACAACATCGACACCAGCAACTCACTTGCCCACACAATGTCCACAATGTCATAAGCGCTGTCTGTGCCATCTGCCCAGTACAGTGTAAACCAGGGATTCGTCCATGAAGAGAACTGTTCTCTTCATGGATGTGCCAGGCACCTTCGAATGTGAGCATTTGCCCACTGAAGCTGTTTATGATGAGGAACCGCAGTCAGGCTCAAACCTCAACTGTCTGGGCGGCTGGTCTAAGACGATCTCGCAGGTGAAGAAACCGGATGTGGGGGTATTGGGTTGGCACGGATACATGTGCACTGCAGTTGTGAGGCCTGTTGGATCTATTGTCACATTGTTGGGGAAGGATTTTGGAGAAAACGTATTTTAGTGAAATGAGCATTCACCTCCCTCGCAACATCACGGGCAACTTGAAAGAAGTAAACCTCGTATTGCACAGAAGAAGTCTTTAATAAAAAATGGGAGTGAAAACAAAAGTGCTTTTGTTGAGTGTATATTGTTTTTTACACACAGTCTATCTTAGACAAATGCACTAAACACACACACACACACGTGCACTTTGCTGGACAGTGTCAGCCGTGGACAAGCACGCTAACAAACAACACATGCACATCGCAACACAACCCGCTGCCATAGATACGGGAGGTGGCATTTAACATTGACGCCGCTACACTCTTGCCCAGCTAGCATAATGTCAGTGCTGGTCTTCCTCTCTGAATATATTAAGGCCAGAAACAGCCTTACGTCCCTGCTGATCGGCTGCCAAGAGAAGCCAATACCCTTGTAGCTTGAGCCGTTCAGGTGTGGAGAGGTCCATCTCTTCGTCTTGGATCTGTTACAAATGGAGTGGATGGGCTGGGAATTCATTTGCATATCAGCTGTGCCAGATAATGATGCTGACCTAATATAATGCATAGAAAAGAATAATACAGATGCTCTAACATACATTCTGCAGAGAGACTGCGGTGTAATGAAAAATCAATGTAAATTGACACTGACATGGAATGGAATAAAATGGTGCATGCACCTCAGTCAAGCTATAGTGTTTTAGTCTGCAAGGGCAGTTGGTTAAGAAACTGATTTACGTCAGACCAATTATACGTTTGAAATAATCTCTTCATTCAGAAAGAATGCCACAGATTAATTTAGACAGGAAAGGAGACAAATAAATAAATAATAATGAGAGACATTAGTACTGTACTCTCCATTTGTGGATGCTGTTAATGTATTGGGTTTATGTACTATATTGTACAGTATGTCAATTGAATTCATATGACTTATTGGAGTGGCAGGGAAATACTTAACGTGTTAATTTGCATATTGCTGGATATGCTGTGTATCATGAAATGTCAGAATGGAAAGAAAATAAATAAAGCCTAATCTTTATTTTCTAGGCACTTGATAAATCAGTATACTATTATGCTTTTTAGTATTAACACCAACCGGGCTTCCCGCTTGAAGGTGTGTCTTCAACTGATGACGCGCTTATCTTGAGTCAATCACGATATAGTGCCATCTTTAACACAATTAAGGCTCCTTTACTATTATTTATTATATATAACAGTGGCAGCAATATGTCAACATGGATTTTTAGGCTACTAGGCAATATTTTACTTGCCATTGTAACAACATCTGTGGACGACTGGCGACTATGCCTGACTACACATTAGGTTATAGAGTCCTATACAGCGAAAATGCACTGCCTATTTATCAGACATGGATTATTTAAAATTATCCTAGACTAAGAAAATTCATAGATCTTTGACTTTTTAATTTAGTACAGTAGATGGTAATATATGTCTGGGGAAATGTCATACACGCCGCATTGAGCTGTGGGTGTGTCGGCAATCCCTGCAGCAAATGCAAAAGATATGAGAGATGTTTCTCTGATGCCTTGAACTTCACTCTCCATATGAGTGAGTTCCTGGTTTTTCTGTCTCATAGGCTACATTTAGCCTAAACTCCATCCATTGCGAGTAGGCTACCCTATCGAGCTTCAAATAAGAGAAACGCTGAAAATAGCCTATAGGCTTAATATTGTGTGTCGCACCAACTTTCACAGTCCGGCTAGTATTGCAAAAGTGAAATGATGGCGAACCCTCACATCACAGCGGCTCACTTGGAGGCGGGCTGGCTCACTTTGGCCCCACTCCAGACCAGGCCCATCTCGGGCGCGGCTCGGTACGATTTTGCACGGTTAAGTTGGGCACAAATGAGCACGGCTCGACATGAGTGGTTTGACCCATCTTTCACATGTCCTACAATATATTAGGTCTGTTTGATTAATCAGATTATTATTTTAATAAGGATTTTGGTTTCCAACAATTACAAAATCATGTAATTATTTCACCGCATTTTGATTAGCAAAAATCCTCCTCCCTAAGTAAAGTAAGTAAATCTTGCAGATTGTATCAGCAACTTGTTGGCGTGTTGGCTATTGGTTATTTTAAAATAAATCTATTGTTAATAAATAAATAAAAACATTTTCATCTTCTTTTTTTTAATGCAGTTATTCTGTTAAATAATATTCTCAACTCTAATCTGAGCAGGGTGATAAATATATCTGAGAGCAATAGTCGGATAGAGCCAGGCTAGGCACTGACTTTAGATACTTATTTCTCTGCAGAACTCTGCATAAAGAATCCCATCCTCGTGACAGAGTGAGGCTTCAGGGAAGGTCTTGCACCAAACTCCAAAGAATATAGTTGGTTATTGGCACCCAGTGGGTGTCTCAATGAAAAATATGTAAAATAATTATGCAAATGTCCTTTAACTCACCTTACTGTACAGTGCATGTTGTCTTGGTCTGGGTTTTCCGGGTTTATCTGCCCGTCTATAACATTGCCACAGCGCAGTTCCTCTTTAGAACTCTAAGTAGGTTTCAGTCTGGGGAAATGATAAAAGCACATTTTTTTGCTCCATCTTGGCTCTATTGCTTTCACTGGCAAAGGACATAACCATTAATATGCCATTCAGTTACACAGTTTAAATGTTAAAGTGCTTTTTCACCGCAAGTGCTTATTGTTAGGTTAGTAATTCTTGGCAGGATTGCTGATGTATGTTTTTAGTTAGTTTCTCTCAAAGAAGAGCAAAGCAACAGTTAAAAGTTAATTTCCAGGCACACAGTACATGGACTTTGTAGGGAAATAAAGGATATTTTAGTCTTTACAGTGTATTATGCATTAATAATCATGAGTATGGATGTCATTGATCTCAAGTAGTCTACTGGCACTGGATGGATGTTATTCCTCCATTAAAGATGAAGCCAGCTATTGCAAGCTAAATGTAATCTCTAATGCATACACACAATATCCCTTCGCATTTCGCTAGCTTATCGTTCTGTGCATGTTGAAAAAATGATCCGATACTTACTACTACACAGCCCTGGCTGTAAAACAAAACAGAAAGGCGAACACCGCTTATGTCAACAAAGCTATAGTACCACGCTCCATACACTCCATGTGAGCTCGAAGTTAGCAAGAATGACTGACCTTGCCTTTAACTCCTTCAGAATCGGTTTCATCGGTTAATATTAAATCCAAGCTAAGGCAACCCGATACCCTGTAACCTGCGTATGATGGTTTACACCAGCAATGTTAATGGAAGACCCATATCTTAACCCCAACTTCTGTACTAAATACAATTGTATATAATGTGTTTTTTGTTTGTTATTTGTTGTTTTGTTCGCTTAACAGCCATGCAAATGTCAATCAGGAGAGTTTGGAAACATTTTATTTTAAAGCAAACTATGCAATTGTTGAAAATGATTTATATTTATGATGTTATAGTAGATCACATCTCCTTGCTCAGCACATACTGAGCAGCATATAGTTCTAGAAAAAGAATGTGTAGAGCAAATGAGTAAAACAAGCAAAACAAATTAAAATATTG
The DNA here is from genome assembly GCA_026546735.1 of Forbesichthys agassizii. Lineage (NCBI taxonomy): Eukaryota > Metazoa > Chordata > Actinopteri > Percopsiformes > Amblyopsidae > Forbesichthys > Forbesichthys agassizii. The sequence continues at coordinate 43,666 of JAODLL010052434.1, forward strand.
TCAATCATCAATACCAAGTGTGAACCCACATCCCGTTCCTTTTCTTTCTCCTCATCTTTCCGACACGAACACCTGGCGTCACAAGCTCACAGCTGCACACATACATTTACATGTATTCACAGGCTCATTAAAATCAAACACGGTTCTTAAATGACTCCAGAAACAAAGAGTGAGCGGGTAAAACGACAGATTAATGAACTTCTTCGCAGGTGTACATAGATCAGTATCCAGAGACTGGATCCATGGAAACTACCCAGATAAATCCTTCGCTGCTTCTCTTGCACACCCTTTTCCACACAGTGGGAGAACACGAGCGAGTACTTTTTTCATGCAGTCTAAAGGCAATTGGATCCGCTCTCGCGGCAGCAGAAGACTTGTATGAGGAGCTCTATTTTTCTCCCACCCTTCCAGGCCCTGTTACTCACTGTGGGCTATCGTAGGTCTTGTAGAGAGAGAGTGAGGGAGAGGGAGAGAGGGAGAGAGAGGGAGGGAGGGAGGGGGAGAGAGAGAGAGAGGCAAACAGCATAGTTAATCTCTCACACATTAACAGCCAGACAGACACAAGGGGAGTCCTATCAGAGGCACAATTATGTCTAAGAGTGATTGGGTCAATTAGCATCTCCCTGTAAAATGTTTAAGGTGGAAACACACACGCACACCCCACACCTCCTGCCATTGTGTGTGTGTGTGAGACCTCCTGGTTGTTTCTCCAAAGTGCGCGCGTGCATTCGTGTGTGTCCAAGCGCAAGGATCCCTATGGGCGGGGTCTAACATTGTCATTAGCCCTGCTGAGCCAACAGTCATCATCAGTGGGACAGGCCTGTGCGCTAAATGCCGCAGTCATACTAACACCGAGTCAGGAGGATCAGCACTACTAAGGCTGACTCATCTTGCCCCTTGCCTGCAGACAGGCCTCCCAATGCTGAGGTTGGTCTCGCTTGGGCTGGATCATGCTGAGCTTACGTGGCTCAACATGGAGATGCAGAGGGCACAGAGACAGAGAAGCCGGGCAGGGTTAAGGGGCCACATCACTGTACTTTGAAGTTTAGCTTCGCTGAAGGTGCCTTGGCAACAGGGAAACTCCTAGCACTTGTGAAACTACCCGGAGGGGCAAAATAGAGATTGATTTTCGCCTCAACAGCCACGCAAGGCGACTTTATGATTAATCTCCCAGTCTTTAATCACCATTGCCGTGTATCTCGAGAGGCATTACGGTAATGGAAACGAAGAGATGTGCATATTTACCGGCCTGAAACCACGGACCGCCTCTTTGCTAGAACCCCTTTCCGCCGCTGACCACCTGTAGGTGGATCCCATTGCCCGGTTTTTCCCACATCATTCCAATCATGGCGACGTTGGCACTTGGGGAAAGGTTTGCGGGAGAGGAAATTACTTTTTAAATGAATTTTCAGGGATAAAATATGTCCAGTAGTTTGGAATGGAATCTGTCCCTCGATGCTGCTGTTGGGAATAATGTGTTTGGATGGGATCGCAGCCAGCATGCCTGCAGAGATAGACCCCGTCCCGAGATGCAGTGAAGGTGGAGGCTTTATGATGAATCTACCAGGTTTTAATTAGCAGCGTAGCTGCCGGGACCAATTCTGTTAGGTTAATGGCACTAATGGCAGATCGGATTGATGCTACACAATTATGCACGCTACTGGGCTAAGCTCTATGAATTATTTAGCTATAACTTGAAGAAGCCATATACTTGCAGCCAGACAGCCTGTATATACGTTGCAGCAAAGCCTGTGTTGTCTTGGTGGAAGGTTGCACGTGGGGGATTGTTTGCTCGGTCTGCTGGTGTATGCGTGTTTGCACTTTGTATGTCTGCCGGCATGTGAGGGTGTGTTTACTATACATAAACATGGCAGAGTGTGAGATATGCAGTCACAATATTAGCTGTTGACTTGCACTGTATGTACTTAACTGTATTAGTGCCCTTCACAGATAATTGATTTGGGTAGAAATAGCCTTTAATATGTTGGTACCAATGTCCTTTACGTATTATGTAATCACTAATGTCCTTTACGTATTATGTCGGCACTAATGTCCTTTACGTATTACTTATTACGTAGGCACTAATGTCCTTTACGTATTATGTAATCACTAATGTCCTTTATGTATTATGTAGGCACTAATGTCCTTTACGTATTACTTATTACGTAGGCACTAATGTCCTTTTGTATTATGTAGGTTTATATATTGTTTATATACAGGTATGTCCTGGAGGTGCTGTGGTGGTAGGAGGCCAGCATGGCCTCCTGTGTAAAAATATGAATCCCTGGCAGCTAGCAGCGAAATAAACTGCTCTTGTTAATTCAGTTCTGATTAGGAAAAGGCAAAATGACATGAACAGGTGTGCACACACACACACACACACACACACACACACACACACACACACACACACACACGCATATAAACTAATTTTAATAAAATGTGAAAAATCAGTCTCTCTCTCTCTCTCTCTCTCTCTCTCTCTCTCTCTCTCTCTCTCCTACTTTCAGCTCTACCGAAACTAGTGCAGTGTAGTGAAATTATATGTGCATGTAAAACACTATAATAGGATATAGGGCAGCAATGTTAATTTATACTTAAAGGGGAATTTCGTCCAATTTTGATGCCAGAATCAGGCTACAAAACATTGTTGTCTTTTACCGTGGTCATAATGTCAGATTAGGCAATCGTAGTGCAAGACATTCTCGCCGTGTCTTGGGCAGGAATACTGGCAACACTGCAAGTATGACACTGACCAATCATCTTATGCTGCCTTGCACAAGTTCATAGGTTGTCTGAGAAGGGGGGGGGGTCAACTTGCCATGGCTACAGAAATGCAATGTGTGATGCTGGTGGTTTTGTTTTCCGAAAAGAAAAATGTGTCCCTATAAAATGCTTTAATGATGAAAAAATAACTCGGGACATGTTTGTATTCACCTGCTTTTACAATTAATGTATGATAATGTGCCACTGTAAAAGTGGAAGGGATGTTTTTTAATTTTTTGCTCAAGATTTAAGATTCAAGCTTTGTTGAACTAACTCCATCACTTGCTTTTATATCTACATAATAAATAATATATTCATAGTGCTGGCACTTTATAGTATTTTTAATAGTCTGTAGTCTTTTACTCCTGGGTTATTGCTGTAATGGACGACCGGGACCAAACTGTTTTTTATATAACTGTGGGACTGGTCTGGCCCAGGCAGCTGAGAACCAAGTTGAGCACGAAAGGTCACAGAGCCTCTCGTGGCAAATCTGTCACCACTGTTCATCTTGCCTTCCAGTTGGCAGACCTACCCCACGCTGGCTTGCAACAGCTTCATCCATGACGATAGGCTTCTCCGTAGTCACTCAAACATTGTATATCTATTGTACACACACACACACACTCTCACAAACACACACAAACACACATACAATTCGTATATGAAATAATACATACCATAATATATGCACAAGCACAGTTTTATTCTGCTCCCTCATGTGTGCTGTTGCTATGGCGAGGTCAGGCAGTGTGTGCACTAGCCCAGGGAGATGTAACAGCGGAGCCATTTCATCCTTCCTTCCACGCCAAATGACTGTCCCCGTCCAATTGCTTCTATATGAGAAGCCTCAGTGCACAGACGCGTGTGGGCCTGGTGCCGTGTGGGCCTGGTGCCGTGTGGGCCTGGTGCCGTGTGGGCCTGACGCCGTGGGATTCCCACTATAACCAGCGGTGTGGCGGCTGAGATTAAAACACCGATGAGATATGAGGAGAGTTACTGTACCTCCACCCAGTGCAGCTGTTATTCTGTGTGTCTCCAATTCTACCAGAAACTATTCCCTTTACTTATATGCTCTAGTGGCTGTCGGCTGTTAAATATCACTGCATGGAATTTGTATTGATTTACCTACCAGTAAGGATACATTCATTTTTGGGTCAAAGTCCATTGTTTTTACAATGCAATAATAGTATGTATTGATGCTAACATCCAATAAAAAAAAAGAGAATTGCTTCAAAGAGAAAGGGGAAACAGTGAGCAAACAATACCCTCTTCGCCTCCAGCCTACTGTAGCTGTCTACCAACACAGCAGCCTGTCACAAGGCCATATGGCACTTGTGCACCACGCTGGCTCCACAGCCCTGGTGTCAAATGCCTCTCCACCCTCATCTGCTCAGCTGGATGAACAAGCACACAAACAAACACACACCATCCACCCATAACCGACATGCGGTCAAATGTCTGCCCTGACATTGCCTGCTGCCAGTCCCCATCCATTACGCTGTGTCTTTGATCAGGGCTCACAGGTGAAGCGCTTGGCGTTGTCTTCCTGTGCCAGGCCTTCTGCCACCTAAACACCCTGGCACATGCCATCCTGACCCCCGTGGGCTCCAGCTCTGGATGCACAGCTGGCAGTGTGTGTGTGTGTGTGTGTGTTGTGTGTGTCTGTCTACACTCACGCTTCACCTGCTTCACCTGTTGGCTGGTGTCAATAGCTAGCATACCCTGCCGCCTCTCATCGGCAGGCTAGCTAACTCGGAGCTGCTCGTGTCTAGTCCAGTGTGTGGAAAGGCCATTATCGGCCTCTGACCGTTCAATGACCACCAGAACCAATGGGTTCACAACGTGGTGACTCGGATCAATCAGCGGGTCCTCAAACTCGTTTGGCCTCTGAACCCCTTTTTAAATAGTTTCCCAAGCTTGAGGACCTCTGTGTCAGTCTGGGACTGACTGTTTTTCTGTAGGAAAATAATGTAAATACAGGATCTAATAATTGTAAAGAGTAGGCTGTAATGTTTTAAAGGTTGTTCAAATACTGCAAAATTACAGAGCGATACTTAATAAATGGGGACAATCAAATGGCTTCAGGAATGCACATTGACATTTTACCACTATATTTATAGGCCCAATAGAATTTCATTTCATAAAAGTTCAGTTTTCATAATTATAAAATGTATTTTTTATTTTTTTATAAATGTCTTTATCTTGTGTACCCGCTGAGTTACCTTCAAGTACCCCCCAGGGGCACACATTCTGTACCTGTATTTGAGAAACATATTTGACACAATGACATATTTTCCGAAAGGGCAGTCACGGCGGATAAGATAAGCACAGGCACAATTAAACCCACGCACACACACGGCCTGCCTGTACACCCGCTTTTATGCCACCGGGACCCCAGGCATGGTTGTGGCAGGCCATTAACTGTGTACAGTGGTGGTGGTGGTGGTGGTGGTGTGTGTGTGTGTGTGTGTGTGTGTGTGGGGTGGGGTGGGGGGGGGGGGTGCGCTCAACTGTGTTATTAACTTGCTCCGTA
>JAODLL010052434.1:48974-72323 GCA_026546735.1 Forbesichthys agassizii
CCCCCCCCCCCCCCCCCCCCCCCGGCGCTCAACGGTGTTATTAACTTGCTCCGTACTGAATCAATTGACAGGTGGGAAAATGTCTGCATATCCGCTTTAGCATGTTACACTGTACGTGTGTGTGTGTGTGTGTGTGTGTGTGTGCCAGGAATATATGCATGTTCCTAGCGCTGGTCTCCACCATGAGAGAATGGGTCATTGATATAGGTGTAAGAAAATATGCTACACCCGAGTATCGCGATATTACGTTGCTGTTACTGCCGTTACTGTACAGAATTGTTTTTAACATTTATTTTTAAAATGGACCATGTGCAAAATACATTAACCTCAAAAGAGAGGAGTGATTATTTGTTACCAGATGTAGCTTTAAGCTCATTTCCATCTGCAGTCCCTGAGCAAGTTTACACAAGTGTTATCTGCAGCGGCGCCACACAGTAGCATTGCTATGACCGTTTTCCACACATTTGAATTTGCAATACAGTATATCGCCTTGGTAACATTATCGCCACATGCAGCAATAGATCAAATTGTGTATCCCTGTATCGTGCTACGGATCGTATCACCATATTCTTGCCAACAGGACAGTCCAAGTCAGTGGTGGCGAGGGTAGCTCCCCTCAGATTACACAGTGTTGTCCCGTAGAGAGCTCTGAGTGTAACACCCTGTCTCACCAGTGGCCCCTCCCATCCCACCGTCCATAATCCTATCAACCGCACACAACACCCTCCAAAGGGAGTGACGCACACTCACAGGAGCATTCGTAATATCATACACAAACACACACACAAACACACAAATTCCCATAAAAGGGGGAAAACAACAACAAAGTGAGTTGAGTGTAACCCCAGTGCCAGAAGCACATTTGCACTCTCTTTGTTCCCGTATGCTACTGGGCGCACAAGAACACAGTGCATGTTTAGCGTCAGTTTAGAACACCCAGAGCTTATCCCAGCATAATCCTTGAGCTCTGTCAGCTACATTGTTAACCTTGCTATTCAACACACTCACTATGGAAGCCTCTGCTGTCTATATACTCGATGGCGACCCGCTCGTACCGCACCCATTCAGTTGTGATCAGCTCTCGTCTACTGTGGGGCGGAGGTGCTATTCGTGTAAGTGGGCACAAGTGTGTGCTTTATTTGTGTGGATGGTTGTGAGGAGGCTTTGTGCTTTTACATGCTATTGGGCTCTAAAGCAGATCCCACACACGGTTGTACAGGACACTCTACAGCTGATAGGGCTGCAGTGGTCCTCATGTGGAGGACCAGGCTGCAGTAACACCGGTGGGGGAGTGCACAGGCACACAGGCTATGGGCCTTAAGAGGCACCTTGGCTGGGATAGAGAGGGCATGGGTGGGATGGTGGTGGCGGCTGTGTTCTGTTGGGATGATGAAAGTCAGAGACACACACAAGGCTGCTGATAAATATTTATGGCCATGGTGTGCAGCCTCGTGTTCCTACACACTGGCGTAGCCACGCACAGACTGGCAGCGGCTCTCTACGGGTTTTCTGCATGAGTCACCGTCTCCAGCAAGCCTCCTCTGGGCTTCATTAGACCTTTTAGTCTGCCAGTCGGCAGTGATCGCCACTTGGGGTACCCCAAGATGCCTGTCTGTCTTGTGTGTTGTGTCATGTGTTCTATCTGCCTCTCTCTCTCTCTCTCTCTCTCTTGCACTGCCTTTCACTCTGAATCTCAATATTTTTCCCTGGACATATTTGGCTTCGTATCCTGCTACTGTGTATATATATATAAATAAATATCCTTCTTTATTTTCCTTCCTTAAGGGCGGTGGGCTAATATATGTAATAGCTTTGGGATTGGTTGCAATCTTGTTGGCAGAGCCAGGTTGACTGGTTGCTGCCTAATGTTATTACTGTGATGGGATGTGTGATTGCTACTCTTGGCTATTTCTCTTGCATGTTAGTCAAGTCACCAGCAAAAAAAGTAGGAAAAGTCGGAATTAGAGCTTGTTCAAATGACCAGATGTAGTCATCTTACACAATGGACAGCAGTCTGCCTGTGTACTGCATGTTATCTAGGCTCTACTTTACACAATCTCCCCATCTCTTTCCCACACAGTTGCAGTTTTTCAAATATGCTAATCAGCAATTCAAATGGTATAATCAGTTCATATTAATGAGCTCAGTGGGTCATTAATATGAACGATTGTCTCCATAACAAGCCAGTTTGTTCTGGCTGTGAAAGGAGCCTTGCAAATTACATTGACTAAAATATCTCAAAATTTTTTAGTGGAGGTAAATTAAAGTCACAGATGAATTGCCTAAATGTAACTAGTAATACCCCTATTTAATTTGTGGCAATTCAGAGTGCTTTCAGTCTCTCTAGAAGAATTTCCCTGGAGCCAATATTAACTGCCCTCGCAGGACCATGCTGATGTTTGCGAGCTTCAGTTTAACTTCGCCGCAAGAATCAGTCTGGAAAGCCTAGAAATAATTGCGAATGTGTCTGAGTAGCAACTTCATTTACCAGTGAGCGTCTTATTGATAGCTATATGGGTGTGGTTTAGGTGTGCGGCGTGGTTTAGGTTTGCCAACAACGAAAACAATTAAATGGTTCATCAAGTATGTTTTGAAAGCGTCTGCCCTTTACAAGCAGTTTCAATGTACGGCTCCCCAGATGGACTTGTGACTAAAAGTGAATCTGGCATGTCAGGTTAAATATTGCAGTCTGGGTTTGCTGTTGTGTGAACAACAAACACAGGTATCAGGTATTTCCCATTGCGTCCTCTGGGTGTGAATCCTAGGTCAGTCTTATTTATAAAAGACTACTCATAGGGATTGACATATAAATGTAACAGCTTCCAAATGTTCTAATTTACCTGTAAGTCCATCATAAATACACACATTGAATTATATATGATACTATTTTCACCTGATTATGACTGCAGACGTTATTGAAAACTGCGTTGTTTGTTATATGTAGTCATACAGCAGCCTGCAACATAAAGCATGAGATTTAACCCTTTGAACACCTTTTTCTTCTCATTTTTATTTCCTGTCACATTTGTACCGACTGTGGGCTCATTCTTCCCTCCACCTGCAAGTTCTTCACCTCTATGTAAACAGCACAATCGTGGCTAGACGTTTTTTTTTTTGTGTGTGCTCAAAATAGTATGTTGTGCTGTATAACACATTTATAATGTAATAAATCATATAAGAATCAACAGAAGTTTCTTTGATCAATTATTTTTATAATTATGCTGCGTTCACATGGAACACGGCAGACGTTAGTTAGCGGACGAGAGCAGGACGGCAAAATCAGTTGTGGCCGGCTAGAAAATGCCGATGCCGGCAAGGGCTAACGGCTTGCCGTTGAAAGTTTAAATATTTTAACTTTTTGCCATCCTCCGCAACGTCACTTACAACTGGATGTTCGTAGTTCCCTCACACACGGTGAAAGCATTGACAAGGAGAAGGTAACACTTTGGTGCAACAACACTAGAATACTTGATACAATACAAAAAGAATTACATAAAACAGTTTTTATTTTTATTAAAATATAATATAATAATTTTTTTTTTTTATTTGTAAACAATGCGACATCGCCATAGCAGCGGCCATTCTGTTGGACTTTTGTGTAGTATGCCGTGCCGTCCAGAAAGTGTTTGCCGTTTACCAGTTTGCCGGGTTCCACCTGATTGCAGCATCATTTCAAGAATGCTCAGAAATGTCCAACGATGATGTCAGTGCTCACAGCTTCTTGATTGGATAAATGGTGTGGTTTTGACTATGTTTTAATAAATTAATCATCCACCTTTGGAGTTTACAGGGGTTAAAGGATCGGTTTGGTATATTATGTAAATGCTACTTCTCCATTATAAGCTGTAGTTTCATATTGCATGCAAGACAGATTGCACTCTGACTGGGTTTGTAATGCAGTTCAACAGGCAACGTATTTATATTTAATCAGTATGGGTTGACAAATACTGACTCTTTCTGTAAAAAGCACACAATGCTGTCGTGAAACTTCCTGGTGCGTGCAAAGAACAGTTAAGGGTGGGAGGGAGGTTTGGGGGACTTTTTCGGGAAGAGAGCAATGGCATGGGCTGTGCGCTATGGTTCTGGTTTAACTGCTAGCCCTGAAGGACCTTGCGACCTATGTTGCTGTCTCCCAGGCTGATGGATACCTGGCGAAGCCGTGACTTCACTGCATTTGACCTTGCTTGCCCTGTGGGAATGGTGATAGAATGTCAATAACCCAATCAATGACTATTGCAAATGGGTGTGTGTGTGTGTGTGTGTGTGTGTGTGTGTGTGTGTGTGTGTGTGTGTGTGAGATGAGTGAAGGGTGGAAGGATGGATGAAAACAAGGTGACTAATGTTCTTCCCGTGTTGTGGATTAGGCTGTGACGCTGGCCTAGCGCGACAGCACACGCCTGCCTTCCCCGGCGGGCTCCCACTGGAGTGGATGAACGTCTGGGGTGATTGGCACTCCATTTCCCCGGACTGTCAGACTAAAGTGTCTCTCTGCAGGCACAGCACATGGCTGTATGGTAATAACAGGAAACAGTCCAAATATTCCATCATCGTTTCCCTTTCAATAGCTTGATACGCGGCAGGGGAACGAGCGCTGGCGTGCACGTTCGTGTGTGCGCACGCACAAGCCTTTTTTTGTGTCCTCCGAGCGGTCACTTTCAAGCAGCGACATAGACAGCACCTAAGATGGTCGGGGTCGTTTGCTTACAGGGAAGACATACAGTACGGAGAGCGGACATTGAAGAAATTGAAGGTTGTGTGGTAAATGGTCACAAAAGGCCGGTGCTGGGCGTTGCTTGGGGCACATTCAAGAGTCGGGGACGTTCTCTAACCACAGGGCCCAGATGAAAGGCCTCTGTTACAGCAGCATGTACAGCAGACTGCTGACGTGTGCTTTGGCATAGACATAAGGCGGGCAGGTGGAATGCAATTACATTTATCAATATTAACGCTCTCAATGGATCTTACCATATTGCTGATAATTGCCTTTATGTGGCCATTTGTTTGTGGGCAGTGAATGTTGTGCGGGTAATTGTGTTCGTAATTCTTCCCCAATCAGGATTACGAATGTGTTACGTAGCTGTTTACGCAGCCGAACTGCAGCCAAACTGCAGCCAGCCACTGCCATTATTTGGATAACTTGTTTTATGATCTGCTGTCGAGGACTAGCCCACGGGCCGCGCCCTTTAATGCGTGAAGATATTAGACAGGCCTTTGATCTGTGTGGACCTTTTGGTGGAAGGGGGGGGTTGTGAGGAATGAAAAATGGCCGGCCCTCGCCCAAATACGTGCCGGGAACAGAAGCCGGATATTAAGCGTCCATGCGCAGCCTGATAAACAAACAGGTGCCCGGAGCACTGTGCATTCAACCTTTATGAAGCTAGCGCAGGCTCCTCACAGTCTGCCTGGAGGCATCCTCATGAATTATAAAGGTTGGCTTACCACAGGTCAAGATCCCATGTTGATGCACATGGCACATGCAGTAGTCTCACCCCCACAGATGTGCCTTGTTGTGTCAACCATCGTTGTGCTGCCCGTGTAACTGTTAGCTGTACGGCATATGGTATAACTATACTGTATTACATTCCATGTGATCTATTCCTCGCTAATGCTTGGGAGTAGATATGAGGTCTGTGTCCTCCTCCTGTGTCCTCCTCCGTCATCTTTCCATCTCTCCTCCCCTGTGTGCCCATCCTTCCTCTGATCCCCATTCTCCATTCTCCTGTGGTGCCTCATGACCTCCCAGACAATTGCATGCCAGTGGCTCTATCTGTAGTCCGGGCCGGTGCCAGCCAGATAGGCTGACTGACAAGTAATGACACCCACCGAGGCCTGGCTGAAAGTCCCCAGGGGACACGGCGCGCTCCCCGCCTCGCCTGTCTGCCTGTCTTCTCTCGGTCGGGTGACTGCCTGGACTGCATCGTGCCTCTGCTCATCATCATCATCAACGTCATGGTCAGCGCGATCACTCTGACACTGTGATCAGCGGGGTATTATCCTTTCCCTTAGGCCAGAGTGCTTACCCCGTCTCAACAGGTTAGCGCTGGGTCTCTCTCTCTCTCTCTTTCTCTCTCTCTCTCTCTCTACTGCCTTTGATTCCTTTGACTGTGCTTCTCTCTAAATATCTCTGTACATGCCCCCCCCCCCCCCATGTTTCTGTCTAACTCAGTCTGCCAGTCTCTCTCAGTCTAAACTCTAATTCTCTCTCTCTGTCTGACTATGACTTTCGCTTTACCTTTTTCCCTTCATGTGTCTGTCGGCCCTTTATACTTTCTCCACACACACACACACACACGCGCATGCACACACACACACACACACACACACACACAGGGAGAAGACCACAGTAATTTGACAAAGAATGTAATCTTGGAACCCATCAGCTACACACTATAGTCTGACACAGATTAAGCTTCTGCCTTCTCTTCCGGCCGCTTGTCATTATTTAAAGTCCAACTTTTTATTGTATAGTTGGATTCACAACAATGGCTCCCATTACGTCAGCAGACGCACAGAGATGTGATAAGACGTCCGGACATCTGTGGTGCACCATTGGTCCATGTTAAGTGTTCAGCCTCACCTATGCACCACACACACTGCAGGAGACTCTGGCTGACCACATTATATTATACCATACTCTATAGGATGGCCAGGTGAAGCAGTGGTGGATGCGGGTGTTGAGCTACGTCCACTGGTTAGTGTAACACACGCTCGCTGGTGGCATCCACCTGTATGCATTAAAGATATGTGGTAGACATCGGTGTGGGTGTGGTCAAAGCTAAAACTCATCCATCCGTCCATCATCTTGACCGCTTATCCATTAGGGTCACGGTGGCAAAAACCCATTAACGTTTTAAAATAAATACTAACTACTAACCTATATAACTTGCCGAGTCACTCGGCAGGAAACTTTAATTAAATGAGTTAACTATATGTGTTTGCATTGTAGCTTCAAAGCTCTAATATTAGCATGTTATATTTCTGCCCAGACATACTGTACATGACTGTTAGCTGCCCTATATGTTGTCTCAGCTGCTGGTCCATAGAGGGCACTAGGGCGCCGCCCCTTCCTTTCGAATCTTAATTAATGATATAGCTTTGCTAATACGTAATGTATTGGCTACTTGGTCATACAATGCCCCTGCTAGCCTATGTTCAAATTATTTGGTAAATTAAAAATAGCGCCCTCTGAATTAATATGATCGCCAGCCGCCACTGGTTGCCTGGCTCAATACGGTGTAAACCAAGGCCATGTGCGTTGCATGAAGCAGGACACCCTCTGCTGTCATGGGTGAGCCTACGCCAGTGTGGCCCAGGCACAATGAATCACCATCCCCACTCGTTTGCCATGGCAACCATTACTCATCCTCCATACGCAGGGTGTCAAAAAATAAACCCACTCATGCTCCGCTTCAACGGAGGGTACAGAGTTGTTTTTGTTTATTGTGTATGAGATATATATTTATTTATTTCTGTTTTTGTTATGGTTAACCAGCCTTGCTGGCATACAGTGTGAGGATGGATGTCATGAAGACATCAGCATGCAGGGAGTGTTGGTAATGGCCTGCGGTGACACTTGGTAAGGTCACTTGGCAGTGCTGTATTTTTTACAGATATTCCAACACAGAGGGTTGGAGCATGTGCCAAAGTCCCTCCTAACACAGAATCATCACATTCACATACGCATGACTTTCACATTTCACCTGATTTTACATGTTCACAAGTGACGTGTATAATAGTATATGTAGCCTATATATATAGAATTACCTCCCCACACACACACACACACACCTCAACGACCTTGTGGTCCACCATGTTTTGTCAAGCTATAGTTTGATGTTGTCGTTTTATCGTTTTCACACCCTAATCAATGTTATGCTTTGTGTGTGAACCGTAATGATGCTGACATACTGTTGGTCTCGTGGTGCTGCCTCGATGTGAACGCAGCCAGTTGCAGTTACATCAGCTACGTACAGTAACAGGTTGGATGCCAGGGTCAGGAGAACATGCGTATCGCTCGACATACTGGAATTAGCTTTATAGCATCTGCAATGTTCATATTTCAAGTGGTGGTATGGTATTAACTGTGCAGCTATATAGAGCCAGATAGGCTCTATACATTCCCTTCACACATTTAATTTTTGCCCTTCCTAATGTCGATTTATCATCTGCAAACATGCTCAAGCCCTTCACATGTGTCTTCTAGGCACACAGGTGCAGCATTAGCTTGGCTTGTTGTGCATGGAGTCATCTTGGCCTTTCAAACTGCAATCAATATGGCCCTTGCAGTTGTGAAGAATGAAATATTGCTTTTCATACCGTTTTTTCTGCAGCTGGTTTCACTACAGTAAACAGTTCCTACAGGTAATAGCTTGGAAATACTGTATCAGCTTGCTACAGGGCTGCATTCAGTGGACAACGTTCCGAAGCTGCTGGTTTTGCAGCGGTGACTGGTTATGAAGTGAGCAGGAGAGGGTATTAAATAGTGTTGTAATGTAAACAATTATTCCCAAGACAAACACACATACTGTACCACCAGAAGCGGCTCAGCCTAGATAAAACATCCCATAATGTTCCCCTGAGTGAAATAACCTCAGGTCGTAACTCAGGTGATAAACATATGTGCAATTTATATACATACTCAGTTTTACTGTGTGTGTGTCCTCCTTTGAATACATACACACATATTCACTGAGAAATGCAAACACATACTTGGATGCACATACTGTAGTACGGCACGGACATTCACCAGGGATTGCATGCTTAGAACATCGCTATTTATTATGCATACAAAGATCTAATGATGGTGCTACTCCACAACTTCAACAGTAAAGCTGTTTTCTAACAGAAAGCGCAAGTCACATTGGTTATGTATTATACATGGCCATGAATTGATTCAAGTCATGTTTTATTTTATTTTATACTGGTCAGTTAGAATTGATAGATTTATTTAAATATATATATATCTGTTTACTGTATGTAGGGTTTATCATGCATCGGTTTCAAAATGTATCAGTATTTACTGCCTATAAAGCATCATTACCGTATGATCAACATTTCTAGAACAAAATAATGTTGTGCAATCCTGACTTGGCCCCCATCAGAGTTTGATCAGACTTCTCTAATCAGTCTCTCTTCATTTTGCACTAGAGATACTTTAGTAAGAACTCTTACTTTCAAATCCGACCATGGAATTGTACATATCTGTTTTCCCTTTCTTTACGAGATACATAGGTTTTAAAAAGGAACTATACACCAAATCACTCGAATCAGACATTCAAAACCACTTGGGATTGAAATTGAGGAGATTATTTGTCCACTCACATTAAGGTAGGTGTGTGGCGGTGATAATTTCAATAAGTGACACCAGAAAATCTGATTACTGAGCTTCCATGAGTGAATATTTGCATTATGTAAGATGCCACCTCTACTTCCCTGGATAGTGCATAGCACAGGGTTTGCAGTAGGAGATTGATTAAAGTGTGCAAGTTTCAATTCAATTTGCCATGCAGTTAGAGAAGCATACAGATTGGCAGTGGTATTGCCCACCCCCACCCTTTGCTTTGGCCATGCAGGTGGAACAGGATAGGTGGAACGTTCTGTCAGTCCTGTGGTCCTTGTCTTGTCACTTCCTGTGTGTTTCTAACCCGTTTCATTCACTTCCTGCCCTGTGTTTCCAGAGTCTCGTTAGTTAAGCCTACTCATCTAATGTGTATCACCTGCCACTTGTTGTTGATGTCCAATGGTCTGTCTTCCTGCCTTGTCTACTTGTGTATATAATCGCTAGTATATTCCCCAGTCCTTTGTCGGTTATTGTCAAACGTATATGTTGCATCCCGTGTTCCTGCCTTTTTATAATTTTATTCAACTTTTTGTTATTACGAGCTGCCTGCCTGCCTGCCTGTCTTGCATTTGGGTCTTCACCTTCGTTCAGCGTATTCCAATAGGTTATGTTTCGGTGGTTGACTCTCAGCTTGTCGGTTTGATTCCCAACATGCCTGGCCATCCTTCAGCCTGATACACAACCTCCTGTCTAATCCTGAATTCTTGTAATTGTACTCCATAATGTATGACAAATGTGCAATTTGTAATATTCCTTAACTTTGTGGCTTATTGACATCTGTTAGAAGCACACACATTCACAAACACACATACACAACACACAACATGTTAGTGAAGTGCTAAGTAACTGTAGGTGTCCAAGCTATTTTGCTAATGAACATCCCTTCTAGTCATGAGATGTTTGCTTCTTCTATGTCAAAATATCCCAGACCAATTAAACTTTAAATTTATGTCAGCCAAAATAATTAGTTTGACAAGTATGTTTGAGGAGTTAAGAATCTGGCTTTAAAAATGTCATTGAATGAATGTGTTTTAAAGCATGGTAGGCATTAATCATGATGTGTGTGTGTGGGGTGACATTAGGAGAGTGTCAGGCATGGATATCTGTTTATAGGCATATGTCTTAAGTATGTTTACATGTACAGAAGGAAGAAACACGGTTCGCTGACCAGATTTAAACCTGTGAATTAAGAAAAGCCCAGCGAGATTGATTAGTGCATTGCATATACCAGTTCTAATATTCACAGCCACCGTATTTCAGTCAGTATTTCTTGTTGTGAGATCTGCTTCATCTACTATAGCCTAGATAACTGAATGCAGGGTATCACGTATATTTTTGTTCTTTTCTTCAAAAAGAAGTCGTTTTCATTTCACCGGTGACGGCTATAGCTACCCTCTTGCCATTGGTGGCCATTGGCAATCCAGGGCTGTAGTCAATGGTAATAGTAAATACTTTTTTTTGCTTAAGAAGGTTTCGTGCTGAGTGAAATGACCTGGTAGTATCCAAGTGGCAGCTACTGTATGGTACAAACTGAATTTTCTAAATGGTAAGAAACGGTGCTTGGATACTTTCTTTCTTTTGACTATTCAACTGCAGTCCAAGTCTACAGTAGTTCTCTAGTAAACTCCACTGCCTTGTTCAAGGGCAATGGCAAACCAACAGGAACATCCGACGGCTCCTTATTTGAAACACTGGCTGCTAAAATAGCAAAATTGAGCAAATGGAAATAAAATGAGGAAAGGGAGGCAAATACATGAGCCATTGTCTCATAGGAGAATTAAAACACGTAATACTTTGCCTTTTTGTGCTTTTTAATAAGCATCTTGGAACAAAGCCAGACCCCCTTCCCCCCTCGCCCTCTTGCTGATGTTGTCATTAAGCTCTCTATAAACTTGCATCAGCTCTGCTCTGTAAGTTGGCCTGTATTCAGAAAAAACAAATCTAAGCGCTCCTGAAAACACGCCAGCATCGACTAATCAACCAGCTACAACTGAACAAGCACACCTCTAATGAAGTCGCCGCGAGTCTATACAGTGTAAAATCATTGAGGGGGAAAATGTATTTGAAACTGAAATATCTCCGAAAATCAAATTTAATGCTACATTTGGTGTACACTCTATACTGTATTTTTCCTTTCGAATGAAGTCATTTATTTTATTTAATAGTTTTTGAAACTGTAATCAAAACAAACTGTCAAATTCAAACTAATCTCATCAACTCTTAACGGTAAATTCATGCTATCTAAATGACTCTTTTCCCCATTTTGTATTTTTGTATTATAAATGACATGGTTGATCCGGTGTATAACAATTGATTCTAACATTTTTCAGAGGGCAGGTCTCTAGCCACCCATTGAAGATCTCCTTCCACATTTTCCTCCCAAATAGTGCAACACTTTATCACTGTTCCACAGAGGACCCCTTTAAAAAGAGGGAAGCGGTCTAGTTAACTTTTATAGCACCGCCACCTCAGTGTACTGTAAATGGTGCAATGATTGTGTGATTTAGAACACAATGATATCAGCCAGTGATGCTGCAATACCTCAGGAGATCACTCACCTCTTCCTTTCTCTCCAGAAAGTTATAATAAGTCATTATGCTGCATTTGACACATTAGTCAGAAGTGGGAAGTTGGAACTGGGAAACTGCGATGGGGTGGGATGGGGTGGGATGTTGGAAAACACAAATTGTACCTCACAGTTGTACACAAGCATTGTGAAGTATCGACAATACATTTTTTAACCTTGTTGACAGTACTGTAGCTGTTAAGACCCCCAATATCTACATAACAATGGCATATTTCAAAGATATATCTTTACATACGGTATCTCAATTTTGATATGTAAAAAGTATTAAAACGTATGAAATGTTAATACACTTGATGGTGTGGGTAGCCATGTTGCTAGTATGACGTCAAGTCGGAACCTGGTCTTGAGAGAACTTTCCTGGGATTCCAACATGGCATTCCGAGATGAAGGGGCATTTTGTATACTTGTTCCATGTCAGAAGGCGGAACTTCATAGTTCTGATATCTGCTTCAACATAATATACCCAGTTTCCACAATGCTTCTATGCAGTCCACACCCTGCAGTGCCTCAGTATATCTCCAAGCTAGCCATTGATTGGTTTGAAGGGGTCAAGGGCCTGTTTGTGTTTTCCAGTGTGAACACAGCATGCCGGACCTGTTCTACCTTTCAAGTTTGCATACCGTCATGTATCGACCAGTCTCAAATGGCAGGTGCCATGAGAATGTAACCATACTAGGTGTGTTAGTTTAGTTTAGTAGACATGTAGTCAGGTTGCATCCATTCATCCATCCATCCATCCATTATCTTGACTGGTCACAGTGGCAACCGGGTCATTAGAGCATCCCAGGTATCCCTGTCTGCAGCAAAATTCGCCAGTTCTTCCGGGGGCAGCTGCGGGTATCTGTTCCCAGTCGGACGTGCCTGGTACACTTCCAGGGGGAGGCGGCCAGGCGGCATCCTTATCAGGAGCCCAAAACCACCTCAGCTGGCTCCTCTCAACGCGAAGGAGCAGTGGCTTTACTAGTAGCTCCTCACCCTGCCCAGCCATCCCGTGGAGGACACTCATTTCGGCTGCTTGTGTCTGCGATCGTATCCTTTTGGTCATGTAGGTAAGGGTGGGAACGTAGACCGGCCATTAAAACTGAGAGCCTTGCCCTATGGTTCAGTGTTCCCCTGCAGCACAACAGTTCGATACAGCACCTGCATTTCTGCAGCCGCTGCACCCATCCATCCTCACATCTCACAATCCATTATACCCTCGCTGCTGAATACGACGAGTAGATTTTTCTTAAAAAAAAAAAAACACATCCCTTTCCGGTAGAGAACCATCTTCTCAGACTTGGAGGTGCTGATTTGCATCCCAACCCCTTCACACTCCGGGGCAAACCATTCCAGAGCCTGCTGGAGGTCGCAGTATAAGCACACCATAATTAGCAGAAAGCAGAGGTCTGCTCCCCTCACCTGACACCCTTCTTCCCCCGACTACGCCTTGATATCCGGACCATGAATATCACGAACAGGAGTGGAGGAGCGACGCCTTACCATGTGGTATCTGTATTTATTGTTAAGGGAGAGTTGAAGGAGAATAAACAATGCTTATTTATTATTATGTTTTAACTCTTCTCTCTTCTCTATACCTCTCTCTTACTACTACAACAACAACAACAATAAAATCCTATTCTGCACTAAAGTATTTGGCACTTTAGTATGCACTCCATTAGGCACTTTGTTGATGACAAGATGCTGTAACTATTCTGATATAATATTGGTTGCTTACTTAATTGCTGGTGTATGAGCTGTCCAACTAATGACATATTAACTACATGTACATCGCTTTGGATAAAAGCGTCTGCCAAATGCTGTAAATGTAAATGTTATGTAATAACACATAAAACATACAGAACAACTGTCGGGTCAGTATTTAACGATTGGGTCCTGTAAATAGAGAGGCAGAAATAAGGTTAACACTATGGGTCTGTTAGTTTGTATGCAAATATACAGTAGATAATATAGATTCCGTCCTCGCATAAAAGTGACACGCCTCACTTTGTGTCTAGATTAAGTGCTTGTAGTTTAAACCATACAATTATAGTTTTGCTTTAAATCTCTGGGGTCTTGTGCTGTTTTCTATCTCACCCGCTTCAGCTGCCCACACCTTTGTAGACAGTTGTGTTTCTGCTTATACAACAAGTAAAAATGTATTATTTAAAGTACAATGCCATTGGGGTGACTGCCACTCTATTGGTTTATGATACTCTTTTTCACAAGTTGTGAGCTGTAACAGTTTGTCATGTCAACAATGTTTTCGAAGAAAACCCAGCATAAAATACAGAATACGAATTGGCTTCAGCTGCTATTCTGATTAGTTGTAGCACTCATAAAAAGTGTGTGCTCATTTGCTTTGTGTCGGACCCTGTGGAGAAACCAGATGAGTGGGCATGCCTCTTAATTTGCACACCACACCAGCATCCTCCCCTATGTATTCTCAGATGAAACGATTTGAAACAATAACAGAACTGCATACAAAAATAGAGAGTTGCACGTGTAATTTTGCTGCACCGCAGTTTTACGCACACAGACGGTACTGTAAATACTTGGAATATGCATACAGGCTTTGACATGCAAAGCCTGGGCAGCAGTAGCAGCAGTTGTCTTGGACTTCATGTGGTTCAGACGTACAGTATTGTCTCTGAGGTGGGTCTACATGTCCAGGTCCAACAAGAAATGAAAACTGTCCCAACGGCTGGTCTGTTTTTCATTGTGTCGGGCCTAATGCATTAGTGAGCGTAGTCCTCAGGGGGTTGTTTGGTAGTTCTCAACCCTGGTATCTGACTGAACACACACCAGACTCGTCCAGTCCAAGTTCTGTAGAATTTTCGTCTGCTTGCTGTCGTGTAGATTGCTCAGTGCTGTTCTACACACAACAATATATATGCTGCTAGGTGAGCAGAGCAGCTGCTTATAAACGGAATAGCTAATTGAAATTCTAGCAATGTAATTACAGTCGTCATTCTTCATATTTATAACAGTATTGTATTGGAAACACATTGTGGGTTATTTTAAATGTAAAATTGGTTTTGATATTCACTTTATTGTTTCTACTCGTGGCCATTTCACCAGGTATCCACCGATCACTCCTCGGAAGAAGAGGGAGACCACTACTCATGTTCAGCTATAGTTTGAAGGATGTCCGTGAAGCTGCAATCTAAATATGTTTACAGCCGCACATGTGAAATTCTTACAACGCAAGCATTTGCTCAATGGCATTTTAATAATATAGGAAGGACATAAATGAGGAATATGCACCTATTTAATAATGAACAATTTAAGAACACAACACTCACGTGGGAAACCGTGGTTTTATAGTTTCATGTTTGAAACTACAGAATGCAAATGCAGGGCCTGCCTCCTAAGGTCACATCAGAGGGGCAAATGAACAGCTCTGTTACCCCTTTATTATGATCTTTCAGGACAAAACTAAGTAAGGCAGAAGAGAGTGTAATGCAGCCATGGCTGTACACCATTGAGGTCCCCATTAACATTTAACAAGAAATAGTTGCCAAGATATTGTATTTGGCAAAGATAACAGATTTTGTGGATGAATGGGTGAATGATGATGTTGTTGTTACAACAAAATATTTACGCAACATGACAGTCTTTTGTTGTAGATCTATGAGGCGCTATGTGTAATTGGTCCCATGACTGCAAGCAAAAAGAAGAATTGTCGATTATTTTCAAACCAAACAGAGCTGAATCTGCCAAAGCACAGTCTAGGTAACTAGAGTATTTACCTGGGAACTGCTTGTTCATGCCATTCATCCCCAGAGGTCATCAACTGACAAATAGCTCCTCTGAGGTTGTGCTACAGTATATTAAGTTTCTGCATCTATTGTAGTGGACATTACATGTTTCTTTTAATAGTGCCTAATCACTGATTATACATTGACTAATAAAGGGTCATAATTTTACTTAAAAATTGGTAGGAGAAAAAGATAGCCAAAAGACAGCTATGACAGGAGCAATATATAGTTAACTCTTCTGTTTATATGAATTTTTATTTATAGGTATTCTATTTTTAAGTGGATATACAGTCATGATGTCAGCCAGTTTGCTAAGTCAATGAAGTCAGGCCCACTCAAGCCTGACATGAGTAGGCACATTTTACAAGCTACACAACAATTCCATCTATTCAATAAACTTACAACGAATGTTGAATTGCTTTGTTTTCAATTCAGTGTGATACAATTTACACTTTTGTCAAGAGAGACAAGTGAGAAGTCATAAAGAAACATCTTGGGAAGTATATAACGTCATGGTTGTTGAGAAGTCATAAAGAAACATCTTAGGAAGTATATAACGTCATGGTTGTTCATTTACAAATTCAAATGGGACAGATTTTAACGAGAAATTGTGGATGGGCCACATATTTTCGGCAAATATTTACACTTCCCCTGTTCAAAGAAAAGCGCTCACTGGGCTACAATCTGCTTTTCAAAAGCGGAGAATTTACACCGCAAAACCGACTTACGCTTTGCATCACAGTTTTCATACATTCAAAGGAATAGGTTATCAATCTCTCCTTGCGCATCTCCGCCCATATTTTGGCACGACACTCCCAATGTCCCCTCGACCTCCAATGCATATGCAGGCAGAAATGCGCTTTAGCCATGTTCGTACATACAATGCCATGTTTTTACCCGCAAAGTGCGTGAAATTACGCTTAAAAACGAGCGCTAACATGTTAGTTCACGAGGCCCTAAATGTGCTGATAATTTGCTGATTTTCATTCAATTTGAAAATGCATTAAAACGGTGCATTAAGGAGTTAATATACTATAAGAATGTCTCTAGAGGTCTACTGAACTCCCCTACAGAGATCAGAGCTGAGCCCATTCTTCGTTTACAGCTCAGATGCAATGTGATACCATATATTCCACCGCTGCACTACTGTGCCACTTTGTGGGTATGACAGAACACGCACGCACACACGCACACACACACACACACTTCATCATCATCATGTTCTTACTGAAAGCAAATCGAATTTCTTTCTCAAATCAGATCATAGCAGATTTGTGTGTCCAGACATCACTAACATACCTGCATGGGTTGCTGTGGTAACGACATAGGCGTAGCTACGGATACAGAAGAAACGGAGGTGCATCACCTTGTTCTCTTCACCGACGCAGTTGCAAGTGGTGCAAAAGACACTTTGAAATCCGACTCGAGTGGGCACAGCGTTCAGCCTGAGATGCATTAGCTGTTCCCAGTTCAATCCAGACACATGCACCCGCAGCACATGCAAATCAGCTGAGCAGGCTATGCGCCAGACACCTTGATGCTCACGCAGCAGGTAGGAGTCATCGCTCATTAGCATGCTGTGTTTTATCAATCTGCCTACACAGCTGTGGCGAATTGACTTGCTCTCATCGTGACTTGGCTGACATGTTACGCACCAGTAACACGTTTACAAATGGTGTTTCCGTACATGAACACAATAACCTCTTCAAAACCCTTCAGCATAACAGTGCTGCCTTATGAGATTCTACATGATGTGTTGTATGTGTACTGTTGTGTGTAAAACAAAAATATCTATTTAAAAAAAAATAAGCCGATGTTCCTTCCTAGACAGATTTTCTGACGCAACGAGGTGTCACCCGTGTCAGCGCGAAAGGCAGGTCTAGTTAAACACACAGCAGTTTGCTCTCATTGTCAGGCTTCCCTTTTTTTAAGGGCTCCCTGAGCAAGGAATGATTTGCTCTGTGGGCCATCCTAGGTTTCTAAGTCACTGGAGAATAAAACCGTTAGCGGTGTGGATAACGAGTTCTCTCTCCCCTCTCCTCCACACACACACACAGCTGCCATCCTTGATGACCCTATGGAATGTAGCAGAGGGGAGCGCCTGGCGATCACGTTGGCCAAAGACAGCATCAACCGAAACAGTGACCGATCCGCCACTGGGAAGCTGGAGGTGGACATCTTTGAGCTGCTGAGAGACAGCGAGTACGAGATGGGAGAGACAAGTAAGTAGCAGGGGAGGAAGGGCTCTGTGATGGATGTGTGTGCGCGCGTACGCGTGTGCGTGTGTGTGTGTGTGATAAGAAACTTTATTAAATAGCATAACAACACAACATTATAGGCCTATTGTATAAATGCATTCACAACTTGATGTAGGAATTTGTTCTTTTGCTGACACTGTGTCACAAAATACGAGTGTACTTTTTTCTTTTTCTTTTAAAGGGAGAAAATGTTTTAGTATGTCTGCACTTACGCTTCAACTTCAGCACCAATATGTGGTGTGTTTACTCAGATTTCATTTTAGCGTAGAGGAGATGTTGTATATCAAGTCAACTGTCAAATGAATGTGTCAACCATCCACAGAGTTTATTGTCACTGTGGGACATTAGGAGCACTGAGTTTATGGTCCACATCTTCACTGAATA
The DNA here is from genome assembly GCA_026546735.1 of Forbesichthys agassizii. NCBI lineage: Eukaryota > Metazoa > Chordata > Actinopteri > Percopsiformes > Amblyopsidae > Forbesichthys > Forbesichthys agassizii. The sequence continues at coordinate 67,284 of JAODLL010052434.1, forward strand.
ATTTATAACAACTATAATCCCTTCTCACCTGGTTTGCTGTGAAACCTCAAATGTGGCCCTTCAACGATTTGCATGTGCATGGTAGCGAGCGTGTTGTGTGCCCAGCAGATGCGATAAAAGCATCTGATAAATTCTGTGAATGTAAAATGTAGGCCAACTCCAGGGTTCGATACCTCGACTTTCTGGCTGGCTGTCCAGCACCCAGACCAGTAGACCACCCTGCCTCTCGTCTCCTGTATGTCCATCATAGGATCATGTGATACATTCCTATAAACAACGGCAAGTTCAGACTCTCACCGTTGCATTGATTTGGCCCAATAATTCACCTTTAGAGTTAACAATGTAATGCCAATCAGGGTTATACTAATCGGAAATGTACACACCTAGGGAAATTAAATGGTGAGACTCTGGGGATGTAGCCAGTCTCTATCCTGACTTGGTGATAATATCGTTTTCTTTATTCTTTTTTATGTACAACATGTGAACACACAGAAAGCTGTTAAGACTATAATTACAGAAATGTACTCTCAGTATCCCAACTGAGAATAATAATCTTTCTTCTTGTCGGCCCACTGATTTGATTAAGGACATGTGGAGCTGATTTTGATTTACATTCTGTAGTGATTTAGAGCTTTGTCCTGTCATTTTCTGTGTCTTTGTTATTATCTATTATGCTGTAGACTCATTACAGCTTTTATATACGTTGACATTGCACCATTAAAAATCTATGTCAAACACACTATATACTGCAATCCTGCACAATTATACTGTATTAACAAGGAGTCGACCGATTAATCGTTGTGCCATTGATCGGTGCCGATAGGACGTTTTTTGTAAACTCGTCATCGGTAGAACTTTGGCTCCGACAGTGGCAGATAGCTGCACAGACTGCACCGGTCACGTAGGGTCAAGGTACTTAATTGTGTACCTGGGATCATTTATATTTAAATCAGCCTAAAGTTATCTTTAAGACGGGTTTATTTGTGAATTATGAGGATGTTTGTTGGTTTTAGTATGACATTAAGGCGTCTTACACTGAAGACGTCTGCTGCTCTACCGAAAGGATGCCGTCTGTTTTGCTAGTAGTAGCAAGCATGGTTTGGTATTTGGCTAGCCGTTAAACTAAGGTCTAATGGCCATATATAAACAACTGTGTACAAAGCCCGACAGACCCACCACCAGATACAGATGTACCCGACTTTTACAAAATGCCTGTAAAAGCTTAACTAAGCACTGTGATGATACTGTAAATTGTTTAAAATGTATCTCAAATACGAGACCTTGGTGCTTCAAAAACAATACTCTAAGTAGATATTGTTCGTTTTTGTTTTAATTTGGCAATATTACTTTGTTTATGATAAGAAAGATTAGTCCTCCTTAGGGATGTTCCTAATGACGAAAATTTGAATTTAGACTAGTCGACTAGTCTAAAAGTAAGAAACCACTCAGAAAACAGTCTAAATGTATCACAGTCTCTAAGGCTAAATATGTTCATGTCGGTCTCTCCCTCCAACAAGGAAGAAGTGAGTATCTGTTTTTTAGCTGCGGTTCAAATGTTTACTCCGAGTCAAGTTGGGAGAGTGGGGTTAGTGACAATCTGTTCATTTTCTCCGCTGTGAGCCGTGTCTGTCCCCGCAGTGGGAAAGCGTTGAATCCAACGCGTTCCCAACTTACAGCGTTTCAAGTGCAGACAGGGAGAGACTGACTGACCAAGTGAACAAGAGAATGTACCTACTACTTACATTTTTTAAAAATAAAATATGTTTAACCGACTAGTATTTCTGGTGCCGACTAGCGAGGATGGCAACGTTTAACCGACTAATCACACACATCCTTAGTCCTCCTATATTTTTATCGACAGTAGAAATTAAACGCAACCGTAATCCGATATCCGGTATCATAAGAAGATACAAGATAGCAAGCAAATCGGTAGCATATAGCCTAGCCAGCTAACATAAGGTGCAACCTAAGGTAAATTCACTTACGAGTCTCAATCCTTTGTTGTTACCAAAAGCAAGCAACCCATATTGTTTCCCTTAGACCTTAAGTGGTCATTTTTAATTTTTAAGATTCCCTTCCCGATTAATTAAAATATACAATGGTCATTGCTTTAACATCCTTACCTCATATGAGGTATTTTACTGCCATCTGGTTGGCGTGTGATGTAATATATTAGCAATATATATACAGTACCTCACACGGACTGAGACAGATAATATGAGAATGATACAATTGAGTTTATATTTTGCAGTAAACGGTACATAATTATAATTGATAGAAAAGCTTGGACAACTAGAAAAATAATAATTTGTTATAAAATACTAATGGCTTGACACACCTATGAATTATTTGCTGCTGTTACTTTGGCATTTGTAGTTATCGGCTATCATCTTTTTTTTAGCTCTTAACTATTTAAAAGTCCACTTTCATTCAGTTGACCTCAAGTATTAACAATGTTGTCAATCGAGAGTAGTTTCAATTTGAACAAATTATCACATATACATATTGCAACAGGTGATTCGATGTATCTTATCTTGCTCTCGACATGCGTATAGTATGCGTCCGCAAACACACATTCAGTTAAGCCTAGGAGGCATGTTTGTAGTCATGTGCTTGCTTGCTTGCTAATGTATTTTTCTGCACAGATGATAAATGGACTACAAAGTACTGTAATAATTTGGTTCACTGCGTCTGATTCCTGATTTCTTCCTTTACCTCATAAAGTATGCAGAGTTACTGCTATGCATTTCCCAAACCAGTCTGATCAGTCTGATGCGTGCGCACACACACATCACAGTAGGAGTACCTGTGTGAATGCCTTAACACTGACCATAGACCTTTAATTAAAACTAGGGATTATCAACCAACATAAAATGACATTCTGTGTTTTTTTTTCCTTTTTCTTTCTGAATGGAAGATTAGAGCCCCAGGGACTTGTGTGCATGGATGAGGAAATTCACATGCTCTCAAATGTTCTTTTAGAAGAACTGTTTTAGTCCCACCCAGTTAAATGCAGAAAGCAAATTAGATATTTTGCCATCGGGGAGGCCTGGCCGCTGTTGCTAGTTTCATGAGGATTGCTTGTAGTATAAATGTCATCATTCATGTGCAAATGGTAAAATACCAGAATTAAAATGCCACCAGCCTTCCCTCTAGTCTAGACTCTAGACCATGCTCGTTTCCTCTTTTCATAATCTGTCAAAGCCTCTGACTCTTTTGCTCTCAGACAGTCTCTTATTACAATTGGTACCACACATATTTGTATGAACTATGACACACGTGTCAATACTGCCAGCTTGATCAAATATGGAAGAATAAATGCATTGGCAGATGCTGCGTCAGATATTGCGTTTAGAGTACAAGATGGTCAGGAAGAATGGTTATTTTCTGTCGGCAGGGTTGGGAAGTAACTGATTACATTACAAACAAACAAACAGTAATTATAATCCATTACAATTACTAGCTAAAATCTTCTTTTCTTCTTGGACTACATTCACATTTCTAAGAGAAGTTTGCAGAAGACAAATGCATAAAACAATTGTCTGTTCTCTTATTAACCTTTCATCAATATCAATCAATAATTTAAATCATGTCCTACTTTAATCTGATCCCCTGAGAAACATAAACGGTCACACAAATGGAAAGATTTGGCTCGCTAATGCAGTAAATTGCTTTGGATGGCATTTCAAAGAACAATGTTTAGTCGTGAATCTAAAGTCTCAAGTTTAGTAATGTCAAGTAATCAGATTATGTTACTAAATTTAGGAAATCCAAAAATTATGTTACTGATTATAATTATAGTCTGGTAACTAGCAACTGTAACGAATTGCATTTAAAAAGTAACCTGCCCAACCCTGGCCGTCGGCTGAAGGAGGGTGTTTTAATTGCCTAGGCTGTCTCTCCCCTCTGAATACCACTGTTTAGTTTCTACTGTTTTGCTTGCTGTTTTCAACCCTTCTTGTCTACTCATCTATCTTCTACATCTCTCCCCTGCTTTCTCAGTGTGCCAGATTATGTCTAAAGGGGTGGTGGCAGTCCTCGGCCCCTCTGCCAGCCCAGCCTCAAACTCCATCATCAGCAATATCTGTGGAGAGAAAGAGGTAAGTGTCTGTGTCCGATGGACTTCAGCCCGCAGCTTGTGATTGTTTGCTTAGAGTGCCCTGAAGAATTCGACCCAGATTTTCCCACAAAGATGCTCATTAGCTACAGCCTGTTTTTGTGTATAGTGTTGAGAGCAGATACAAATCCAACTTGCTAGTGATAATAAATTGCCACGAACAATGTCACTGCCCACCATTTAATTCCCATTCCAATCAAAAGCACAGCTGTGCATTTGATCTGTTCCATCCCTTTGTTAGCTCAGAACAGTATGGCCTTTGCTAGCACAATATGCATTATTTTGGAAGCATTATAGTGCAAAACATGTACAAAACAAAACAGTGGATTTTACAGCGAAATAACTAGACTACACTCACTAATTTATTTACAGTTTGAGACTTTTATCTTTACTGAAAGTTTGGCTATCAATATATTAACAATTTTACTGATTGGCAAACATCAATGGAGGTGCTGTGAGGAAACCAGTATAAATAAAATACTCTATATTAATATATAGGCTACACATTGTACATTCTATATAGTAATATGTTCATTTCTATGTACAGTACAGTTTTAACTTTAATCATTGGATCAACACATCATCATATCATAGAATATTGTATGCCTTTGCTCTTTTATTCAAAGCTTGATTTATATTCTCCTTTTGTCAGAATGGCAAAGTAAAAATATATCTGTGATTGCCATGTCATGACATTAAGATAGATAGAGACACAAGATCCATCTAGCCATCCATCTTCTCCCGCTTATGCGGAGTCGGGTCGCATAGGCAGCAGCTTCAGCAAGGGACCCCAAACATCCCTTTCCCGAGCCACATTAGCAAGCTCTGACTGGGGAATCCCACATTTTTCCCAGGCCAGTGTGGAGATATAATCTCTCCACCTAGTCCTGGGTCTTCCCCGAGGCCTCCTCCCAGCTGGACGT